>MVGT01001902.1:326902-359465 GCA_002174775.1 Macleaya cordata | reverse complement strand
AGAGAGAGAGAGAGAGAGAGAGAGAGAGAGAGAGAGAGAGAGGACCTGTTTGTTAATGAAGATGATGGAGACTTCTGTAACTTTATCTCCTCTAATGAGCTATGATGATATCTTACTTAAACCCACAAATGGTAGCACGGACTTCTCAGGCCAAGATGAAGATCCTCAACACCACCAATACACTACGACCTGGCAGCCATCAGAGGTCGGTTCATTATCCCTCCAATTCTTCTTACTTAATTGTTTTTCTTTTGCCTTCTCTCTCTCTCTCTCTCTCTCTCTCTCTCTCTCTCTCTCTCTCTAACCTAAGCTAAGATCATCTTCCTCTTTCTCTCACTCTCTTGATACAAAACATAGGTGGTCGAAGAGATCAAACAGCTCTACGCCATTGCCTTACCACTGATCATTACAGGCCTACTTTTCTATGGTAAAGCAGTTATATCCATGCTCTTCATGGGGAGACTCGGAAAGGAAGTATTAGCAGGTGGGTCTCTCTCCATTGGTTTCGCCAACATCACCGGATACTCAATCCTCACCGGCCTTGCCATGGGCATGGAAGCCATCTCTTCTCAAGCCTACGGTGCCAAGCAATGGATCCTCATGGGACACGCCTTGCAATGCACTGTCGTCATCCTCATCGCTGCCTCTCTACCCATCTCCTTCCTCTGGTTAAATGTTGAACCCATCCTCATCTACTGTGGGCAAGACCCTTCCATTGCTTCCATTGCTTCCACTTACCTCACCTTCTCTCTCCCTGATCTTCTCTTTCAATCCTTCATCAACCCTCTCAAGATTTATTTAAGATCCCAAAACATAACACAACCTCTCATCCACAGCGCAGCCTTCGCTCTAGCCCTCCACGCACCCATAAACTATTTCCTCGTCTACCACCTCGGTCTTGGCCTTCGTGGCATATCCATTGCTGCAGCTTTAACAGACCTCAACCTCCTAACATTCTTGTTCCTCTATCTTTACATCTCTGGCATCCATAAAAAATCTTGGCAAGGTTGGTCTCTCGAATGCTTTCGTGAATGGAGACCGATTATGAGTTTAGCCATCCCGAGTTGCATCTCTGTTTGTTTAGAATGGTGGTGGTATGAGTTGATGATCGTCTTCTCAGGCCTTCTGGTTGACGCGGCCGAAGCAGTGGCTTCCATGGGCATTCTCATACAGACCACCTCTCTTGTCTACATCTTTCCTTCAGCATTGAGTCTCGCGGTGTCAACTCGGGTTGGAAACGAGTTAGGTGCAAACCGGCCCGATCGGGCAAGAGTCTCGACTCAAGTCGCCTTAGCCTGTGCCGTCTTCACTGGTTTGATCGCCATGTCATTCACGACAACATTGCGTGACACATGGGGACGTGCATTCACAAAAGACAAAGCGATATTATCGTTAACGGCAATGGCGATGCCGGTGGTGGGACTGTGCGAGCTCGGTAATTGCCCACAGACGACTGGTTGTGGAGTCTTGAGAGGAAGTGCTAGGCCTTCCTTAGGAGCTAATATAAACTTGGGCTCATTCTACGGTGTGGGGATGCCCATAGCAGTCATTATGGGCTTTGTTTTGGATATGGGCTTTATGGGTCTTTGGTTGGGCCTTCTTGCAGCCCAGGCAACTTGTGCTTTGGTAATGACCTTTATATTGCTGGGAACAGATTGGGGATTAGAAGCAAAAAGAGCCAGACAGCTTACAGGTACTAATGCTGCAGTAGTAGAAGGAGAAGAAGAAGAAGAAGAACCCTAAAGCTTACAGCCTTATACCTAGAATCTATTTTTTTCGGTTCGATAATTACCTAGGTTGTGAGTTGTCACTCATTGAGTCAACTCAAAACCGACTCGGAAGTTCAAAGAAAGCATTTGCCCTGGCTCAGTGTGCATAAAAAATGATGCCCATGGTGAAGCATTTTTCATTCTAAAATAGTATAGACAGATATAGAGATATGCTTTTTCTATATATATATATTTTTTTGGGTTGGTTGAAATGGGTATTAATAGAATTGAAAATATGGAATATGTATTAGGGTTTATTGTTGTAAATTTAATCAACACAAGAGATAATCATTAGCATATGCATTAGGTTAGCTTTTTTTTTTTTTATAATTATTATGAGGGGACTATTGTCCACAAGATACAATGCAAGGAGAAAGATACAACATTAATAACGAGGTCAGTCTAAATGTGAACCAGGTCAGTCTCATGGGCTTGGATCATAATAGCCCTAGATGGAGCCCATAATTACAAAGCTATATGTTTATGTCTCAGCTAAACGCTAACTTTGTAAAAGTAAAAGTTAATTTACTAGATTGTTTACAACCCTCCAACAGTTACAAGTTTGAAACCTATATATATAAATTTTGCTGCACAACCCTCTAGCTTCTAGAATGTTCAAGAGCCGATGGTTGTTTATAGCAAGTAATTTTATTAACCAAATTCAACGTAATTATTGGCTCAGTTGCTATTAAAAATAGTTCTAAATTAGAAGATAAAAATCTTGCAATCCAATATAGAAAATCTTTGAATCATAGCTAATTGATTTTGCGTTAGATGCCCACAAACTTAATATGGTATTAGAGTAGCCATGTGTTAAGTTGAAAATCAGCCAAATAAGAGAATCACTTAAAAAAATTTAAAACTGTCGTACGTTTTCCATTTGATTACGATATCTGCAGATGAGAGGGGTCTGGTCACACCCCAAGGAATAGTGGTTGAGCCCTTGGATTTCAACATGGGTGTCATGGGTTCAATCCTCTTGATGGCCACTCTTATTAAATTCTGACCTGGTTGTGTGTAGATGAGAGGGGTCTGCTCACACCCCAAGGAATAGTCGGGTGCACTATGTGGTGGCCTGGACACCTTGGATATCAAAAATTAGAGCGAGTGGACATAATTAAATCGTTTTGGATCTCAGATATGGTATGATATGATATTGTAGAATACTATATTGTATTGGTCAAGGGCTAGGACAGAACCAAACCTCAAGTGGGCTGTGGCTGTGGGTGTGTCACACTCACACCAACAAACTAAAGTTGATTTAGCATTTGGTGTACCTAAATTGGATTGGATTGGAGCCCAACACCCAACCAACCGTTTACCTTCCTTTTCTTGTATTATCAACACAGCCAACATTTAATTTCTCTTCACTTAGCTTCATTACGTTGCTCATCCTACTCATTGACTAAGACCTTTAGTTTTCTTTATTGCCAATTAAGAAACACATACATATCTCTGAGTCTACTATACAAAGGGGTTTCTCAGCCCCCAGACCGCTAATTTGAGCCGTCAGTAAATCTAAAGAACAAGTTCAACGTAAGAAATATATATATATATATATATATTGTACATGTAAGAAACTCATGTTTATAAGGAGAGATCGGTTACATGACTTTTAACGCTAAAAATTTTAACTAGTTTTTTATGGGTTAGAAGTTTTAGATTAGTAATTTAATTTTTGTTAATTTTGTTTTACATGGTGAAAGAAAGAAAAGAAAAAGATCATACTCACAAAAAAAAAGACTATAGATCAGCTCTATGTGTACTTCGTAGAATAGTATAGCAATCATGTGAAATAAAATTTCACATAAACGGTCCCTCCTCTGTATGTCACAGGATGTATATCCAACGCAAGTTAGGTGATTTTGTTGGGCCAAATTGTATTTTCCTATTGCAAATATTGGGGTTGGCAACATGAAACATAATTGTCATTCCATTTTTTTTTTAGAACAATTCTTGGAATTAATTTTCGAAACATTTGCATTAATTAACAAAGTGGATTCTAATAACTAATTAACTAAAGCAAAAAACAAAAATTAGCTGATATTTTCACCCCAAAACAATTCTTGATCTTTTCTATCTATTCACACATAAATTACAGGAATTCAAGATAACCCGGCTGTATCATGTGTTCTACTTAAGTAAGATATAAAGAAACAATTATTACAAAAACAATAATCATCATCAATCAAATGTTTCGTCTAGGATCCGAAATATTGATCCTCCAATGCTCATCTTGTAAACCCTTCTCTCTAGCCAGCTTTGTATCCCAATCTAATTCGATCCTTCTTCGCGGCGTGAGCTCACAAAATTTTTGCAAACTCTTGTCCATGGCATCGTGAACCTTCCACCACCTCCGGTGCGCAACATCGCTGGCGTAAACACGCTGATCATCGATGTTCCAATTACAATCATAATCTCTGTAACACAACCATGGCTTTAGACCAAGAAAATGTATAGAGTATAGCTTGGGAGGGTCGGAACCAAATAACTGGTTCTTAACACTAGCCTCCAGTGTGGTGTTGGCCCAAAAATTCTTCAAAAAATTTACTCTCCTAGGCCATCTATGCCACCACACAAAAACTTCATTTAGAAAACCTTGATCTCCTCCGTTATAAGATATGATCTCTTTTCGGCGATCCATCAGAATTTTGAATGTACAATTCGACGGTTCAATTGCCATAATCCCCGAATTGAAAATGGAACCGTCATTGCCCGTCGCAGACATTTGAGGAAAATGGAATAAGAGGTCTAGGTTTCGTAGAACCACGATATCTGCATCGATGAATATGATCTTATCGTAATCTGTTAGCTGCCATAATCTGAATTTGCTATAATTGTACTCATTGTAGGAGTTTTTTTCAGCTCTAGGGTTTCGAATTCGCTTGATTATATGGATTTTCCATCCAGCAGCAGCAAGAGCGTCACGTTTTGGTTGGGAGATGGATTTGTCTAACAACATGACAAGGTCACGTTTTGTACCTGTTTGAATGATGCTTTGGGCTAGAGTTATCGCGCCACAAACGTAAGCTTCCGATGAATGGAGAACCGTTACGTATGCTTCTCGTTTCGGTTTCTCAGTGTTCATTGTGATCTTGGATAGGTTGTACACCTCGTTGATTTCTGCAATCAAACAGATTGGTTTTTAAAAAGCAATTACTGATAGTTATTTCACCGAACGTCAATATAACTTCATATTTATTATTAAATTATAAAAAAAAAAACACAAAAAATTTAATTTATATTTAACTAGAGAGACCTTTAATTTTCTTATTTTTGGCATGTTTGATTTTTATAATCAATGGAAAACTTCAATTCAAAGCTAGAGATTTATTGCAAGTGGGTTTAGAATAATTTGGTTTTATAAATTTGCTAACAACTCTACCAAACACTTCAACTGGCGAGAAAACAACTGAACTGAATAATTTTGCAAACCTAGAACATATATGAGACCCTATTTATGTTCAGAAAAAGCCTCCAATCAATAATTTTCACCTGGTCTGGAGAAGGAGATCCTACTAATTAATTGGGTAAAATTTTTGCCAATGGCCAAATAACTAGGGGATTCCCTAGGACTTCAATATGCGTCCTGGAAAAAAGTAGTAGACGGAGTAAAATGTACAATCTATAGTTCTTGTGAAGTTTGTAGAGGCGCTACAATTTATGTCGTGTATAAATTTAGAGGGATCGTTGGATCATGCATCTGGTTCAATCTTACTATTTTTATAATTAAAAAAGTCTGTTGATTAAAAGCACTTCAAAGCGCCTGTAGCTCAGTGGATAGAGCGTCTGTTTCCTAAGCAGAAAGTCGTAGGTTCGACCCCTACCTGGCGCGTTTAATTTTTAAAAGTTTTTTGAACGTTCAAACTTGAAAATATGATGCAGTTCATATTGGAAACCTCTTCAATTTTTTTTTGCCAAACTATGAAATTAATTAGCATACCTTTTCCCCAAAGAGGCAGAGCAAGTTTGCAAGAACCAATAGGCATTGATACCTTATGTTCTAACCTGCCCATCTCTGGTTCATACAACCACCAATCTCCTTCCTTGGCCACCATATCATCACATCTAAACATCTCTAACATTGGCCTACATTCACTCAACAACACCACCTTACTTCTCCCATCTCTCTTCCCATTCTTCACCAACAAATTTACTGTTATTAGATGAACTTGAAGCCTAAAAACATCCCTCCCCCACCCTTTCTCCGGATACCGACACGGCAATTTCGCAACCACCATGTCCATTTCACCATACCTTGTAAAATCCGGCATGGGTATCTCAGGACACGTTGGGCTGTCGTTTTCTTCCTCCTCATCGATCCACTCCGGAAACAAATCCTTCCATTCGAAATTTTTCGATACCTTTTCGAAACTTACATGTCTAATCTCTCCTCCCATATCTTTCCAATCACTCACATCTTCATCTTCCATATTCACCATTCCAATCTTCATTCTCTTACCCATTAATTTTTTACTCATCAAAAAGCTTGGTCTCTCTCTTTTCACCATTTTTCGTTTCACTTTGGATTCTGTCTCTAAGACTGCTTTCATCTTTAGCCCATCTTCAACCTACAAACATTCATGTACATCAATCTTTTGAACTAAAATTTCATTGTTTGATTAATTTTCACTATTAAAAAGAAATAGTACCCAAGTTTAGTACTCACCTTACCTTCTTGTGATGGCACTCGCCCAACGAGCACCTAACGAGAGAAGCCGGTTTCTCATAATAAGACCAAGAAGAAGATGAAGGTCTGAGAAGTAGAAAAGCATAGATGATTAAGAAGAAAGCAAGGAAGAACAGGTTGATCTTTATAACCAGAGCTTTTGATGGAGTGACCTTCATCATTTTCATCAAGTAGTCCTTGATCTTCATCAACTGCATTTATATTAGTAAGGGTACATATATACAAGACTATAGAGTACCCGCCCCCCGGCCTCCTCCTACCTTTTTAAATAATTTGTGAGGTTTGGTAAACTCTGAAATGTTCTTGTTTTTATAGTGTACCCCTTGTTCATGAAATCATATATAATATGAAGGTTAGGGTTTCATTGGTTGTAGTGGTTAGAGGGAGGACTTTGGTGATGGATGAACAAGAATGAAGTAAATAGTAGGAATCCAATTTCAGAGCTCCATCTGTCCTTCCCTTGTTTTGGATTTCCTTCCCTTTTAAAACAACAATTACAAATCAAAAATATAATTTTCTTTGGTGTTACATTTTCACTTTCTAGAGGGATATTTTTGGCATTCCAATTATGACCTTAAAGTGGTAAAGAATTACAGACCTACCTACATGTTAACTGAGAACCATCCAAATACTCAAGACTAGTTTTTGTTTTTATTGTTATTGAAGTTGCTCTTTGGATAATACATTTTTGGGGATGATATTTCAACTTAATATTTTTACTAATTCCGCCCAACAAATTCAACTTCATAGAACTGGTGATACAAAATAGTTGTGTCAATTATGTAAACCTGACATTATAATTACGAAATAATTTGTCGAGTTTATAAATGTTATAGGAGGAATAATAAATGACCTTATTTTGGTACTTTATAAAGATGAAGAAGGGCAAAAAGGACATTAAGCTCTCTTGTAATGAAACCTAGGGCTTTACGCGAGGAATCCACAAGTGGACCACATTTTGCAGGCCCTCCAACAACTAGTTGGTTGCTCCGTCCATTTTCTGCTCCTAGCGATCGATTGCGTTTATCACGATATTAAAAGTCTAATTGAAAAACAATTTAAAATAATTTTTTCCACGTGGACTCTCTCACTCTCTTCCTTTTTATTTGTTTATTTATTTTATTTTTCTATATTTCGTTGTCTTTTTGGTAGATGATTCAGGGATCTATTTTACAGTTCAACAAAATAAAATTTGAAGCCAATGGATGTAGCAGATCAAAATTAAATTAAGATACCCGAAAAGCCCCGCGTAAAAATTTTGGACCCGAATATGGGATTTTTTTTAATCCAACCCGAATACGATTTATTTTATGGGCCTGGATTTCAAGTAAAGCAGCAGCAACAGCAGTATAAGGAGTGTCCAGATCATTAGACATAATGATTAATTGGAGTTAGGTTAGAAAATTCCTCCTTTAAAACGAGGGTCCAAATTAAAGTCCAAACAAAAATAAAGGTGGTACATAACTTTGCGTAAAACTCCCTTAACCTCATCACTAAAATGTTTTTTTTTTTTTTAAATCAAAGGTCCACGAACTAAATTCCCGTAACATAGAATTTGGATTTAATCCTAATTTCACATATGATTTAATTTTCTACCCAGTTCATTTAGATTTTCAAATTTAGCTCAATAGTATGCTAATATTATGTAAACAGCACTGCTATTGGGACCGATTAGTACATTTGTGAGATGATGGATGTGACGTGCCAACTCAATTTATTTAGCGAGACAGATTATGGGGCTGGTTTCAAAATCATTTTCCTTACGTAAATAATATGTTAATAATTTACTTATGGGATGTAAATTGGTTAAATTTAAAAATTCTTTGACGCTTGGGGTGGTAGTAAAAATACAACCCAGTAATTTTATTTTTATTTTTTCTCATTAACACCAATTGGTAATTGGTAGCGTACCAAAGAACACCATAAACCCTAAACCAAAATCGTATTGGAAGTTGGAACCAAAGAGAAACAGAACCAACTTATTAAATAATGAAGAATTATTAATTGAAGCAACCAAACGGCAACGCCAAGAACGGACCCCATTATCCGAGTTCCGCTTCCACCTCTTTTACTCTTTACCAGTTCTGGAATCAAAAAGTAACATAACCTACTTATTAAATATAAGTTTTGTTCCGGGTAGTTCAAAGTAGGACCCTAGCCCTAGCCCTAGCCCTAAATAACCAAAATTGGTTTGACTAGGTCAAACAATTGAACGTACCCTATTCGTTATGGTACTCTCTAACAACAAGCACAACCATCCACGTGCCAAACATGTAAGAACCCAAAGCACTTTCATTCTGATTCCATTGTATGCATGGTTCCTATCCCTTCACTCTCCTCTCTGTCTTTCTCTCTCTTCTCCTATTATCTCTCCTCTGTTTTCAAAAACAAAACTTGAATTTTGATTCCATCTTTCCTCAAAACTCTTTCTTCTTCCTTGCAATGTCTCTCTCTATCTTTCTCCTATGGCTTGTTAGTATCCCTCTCATCTCCATCCATGCCATTCCTGCTCCTAGAGGTATATCACTTAATTAAAAAACACACCCATGCAAAAAAAAAAAAAAAAAACACACATTTTTTTGTTTTTCATTTCTTGTTTTGATTCTGTTTAATTCATTCATGGCAACCTAATTTGATTAATTTCGTATATAGGTTTCCTCCTCGACTGTGGTGCTTCAAAAAATACCAACGCGGGTAACCTCCAATGGATTACTGATGAAGGTTTCATTCAGGTGGGAAACAAAACCACCCTCAACAATCCAGATTTAACCCCCATTTTGGCTACTTTGAGGTTCTTCCCAGACTCATCTGCAAGGAAGTATTGCTATGTGATTCCAGTGATCAAAGGAGGAAAATATTTGGTGCGAACGACGTATTATTACGGTGGCTATGATGGAGGAAAAGAGCCTCCTGTTTTCGATCAGATCGTCGAAGGAACCAAATGGAGTACTGTTAATACGACTGAAGATTATGCCAAGGGTCTCAGTTCATATTACGAAATCATCGTAGCTGCACTTGGTAAGACATTGAGTGTTTGTCTTGCTAGAAACGAACACACCGTCTCGCATCCATTCATATCTGCTCTCGAATTGGAGTACTTAGAAAATACTATGTATAACTCGACCGATTTCGACAACTATGCACTCGTTACTGTGGCTCGTCATTGCTTCGGCTACGATGGTGACCTCATTAGGTATGATGAGAACTCGATTAGTAGTATGTACTAACCATGCATGACTTCTATAGCGAAAAGCTTTAATGGTAATCACTAATAATATGTGAATTTTGAAACTAGTTTTCCAGATGATCAATTCAACAGAAACTGGCAACCGTTCAAAGACGAGAATCCTATAGTTGTCAGCCATTCTAACATAAGTTCGTCGGATTTCTGGAACCTTCCACCACAAAATGTGTTCACGACTGGTTTGACGACCAGCAGAGGAAAGACACTCAAAGTACAGTGGCCGACGGTGCCGCTGCCTAGTGCCAGCTACTACATTGCCCTTTACTTCCAAGACAATCGCACCCCGAGTTGGTTTAGCTGGAGAAACTTCAATGTCTCAGTGAATGGGAAGAACTTCTACACTGATCTGAACGTCACAGCTACCGGTGTGACTGTCTTTGCAACACATTGGACTCTCTCTGGCATGACCGAGATCACCATGACACCTGCAAATGGGTCTACGGTAGGACCCATCATTAACGCAGGGGAGATCCTTCAGATAATTCCTACAGGAGGGAAAACACTCACTAGAGATGGTACCTCTGTTTATCTACCCATCTGTCATTGAATCTTACCTAGAACTTGCTACCTTTCTGGTTGATGCTAATTTGCATTTCTTTGTTACCTTGTTAACATAACAGTGGTGGCTATGGAAGAGTTGGCAAGAAGCTTCAACAACCCGCCTTCGGATTGGAGTGGAGATCCATGTCTGCCTCGTGAGAACTCATGGACAGGTGTTACATGTTCTTATGGCAAATTCGCCCGAGTCTCTAACTTGTGAGTTCTAGCTCCAACGATGATGATGAACGCTACAATGTATGGCAGAGATGCAGAGTGAGCATTAGCCATGAAAGGTTTTAACTTTTAATTACGAATTCTGATGATACTTTGTTTGGTTTGTTGCACTTGCAGGAACCTCACAAACTTCGGCCTGACTGGATCATTGTCCCCAAGCGTAGCCAATTTAACTGCACTCAAAACCCTGTAAGCAACTCTGTTCTGTAAACCCCGACCCTTCATTATTTCCAATTAACTCTTGGCTTTTTAAGGGCCTAGAAGTGAACCAAGTCAGGACGACTAACTCGGTTGAGTAATGACTTACAGAAGCCTTAGCAGGAACAAACTCACGGGTTCTATCCCAGACATGAGCCCTTTGAAGGAGTTGGTTTCTTTGTAAGTTCATTTTCATTAACCATCGCATCCTCTTCTGCTGCATTTTCACTCCTGTTACAGTTGCACTTCTGTTACAGTTGCCAGGTTCTTTTGTTGCTTCGCCAACATTCCTTCCATCCATTGATCATCTGATTTTGTTTCTAATTCTTTTGAAGGTGTTTGGACAACAACCAATTGGAGGGATCGATTCCTCAGTCATTGGGGAAACTGCTGAAGCTCCAAGAGATGTAAGTTTTTGTTATGTAGTGTGCCTATGGATTGAACACTGCAAATTCCAATCGCTCATTGGCAATTTACTTTCTCAGTTTTAGGCCAGTAATAACCCATTGTTCTATTTTGATCCTGATATGACAGATTCCTCCAAAACAACAATCTCAAGGGTTCTATTCCAGATGCTTTTAAACAGAGAAGTGGAGTTAACATTCAGTAAGCCCAGAAATTTACTGTTCTTTCTTGTTATGGTTTGGTGTGAAAAGCTATAAAGCAACTCTTTTATGAGTAGCAAGAATGCTAAAAGATCTCAGGACTGACTTGGGCTGAGGAAGATTTTGGGCAAATTCAAGTAGGTCCTACCAATCTGAAATTAGCTAACCTAGGTCACCCCTCCGGCAAATCCACGCCAACTGGGACAAGATCCCAAGTCTACCTAAAAAGATTTTGCAAATTCTGGCCATGGCCTAAGCCTGAAAATTTTACAGGCCAAGGCAATGGTTCAATCAGACTGTAGGCCATACTGCCACCCCTTGTTGGTGGAGTGGAACATCAGCATAGAATGTCAAAAAAACATTCCCAAAAAAAATAATATCTCCATCATAAGATTTCTCTTTCCCAAACGATTGCTTGCTTACTTTTAACAAGTGATGCTTCTTGTGTTTACAGAGTCAATCCTGGGAATCATCTTAACAACGCTTCATGAATGACACATGATAAGGAAGGGTTGAAGTAGCAAATGAGTTTCTGCACAGGCATAAGGAGACAATGCAGCATGGAATTTCCAAATTGTACGGCGAGAGCGAGAGATACTAAAATATGGGGAAATAACTTGTAGAAGAAGAAAGAGAAGGAGAGACGCGAAGATAAAGAGTTAAATAGGCCATTAAGCCTGCTTCATATATGTAAGTCTGCCCACCACAAGACTTATTGATTGACTTGGATGGATTTCAAGAGTGCAGTGTGTTTCTTCCTCTTGATTCCTTTTATTGCATAATATGTAACACTGATCCATATATAACAACCATATAGAAGATCTGACGCAAAGATACACAGCCAGAATAGCAGTGCCATCCACATCACAAGCACGACACCACCCCAATCATTAACAGAATAATGGTTGTTGCCCACTCCCCAACCATGCTCTCCTTCACATCACAAACTGCCATTAAACAGTAAAGCAAACATCCAACACATCGATTTCCTTTTATGTGAATGTGAGAATGTGTTCAGCACGTCATGTGGTGCTGCATGGTACTGATCAAACATTTGATTTAAAAAAAAGGCATTCTCTAACTAACATGTCATCAAGGACTCAAATCCTTGATCATTTGTTACTTGATTGACCAATTAAGACCCACACGATAATGACTGATAAAATGTCATTGCTTTCTTATGAACTCAGTTATCATAAGTTTGAACATTAATTAACAAAACAGCGTTAGAACAGCTTTAACTGTACAGAAACAAAATGCTCAAGAAATACGAACCAGGTGTCGAGAAGTTGGCATTTTCCTGACCACTCAGAGAAACTCAAGTTAGCTTGTGTAATTTCTTCAAAGTATCTCTCTGTTGTATCTTCGATCTACTCCACTCTATAATCTGAATGTCAATAAGTAAAATTTCTTAAATGCAAGAACATTAGGAACCAGAACCAAATTTTATCCTTGAAAATAACATACACATAAATGGTCTTTGTCCCCCACATAGAGAGAATCATGGGCTGATATTTGGTAAGGAGACCACCCTCATGTAAAATCAGTCCATCCTTCAACTTCTAACCCAATGAAAAGTGGATTAAAAAACTAATGGTGCAAGGGACGGCTAAAAATGTTTCGCCTCACAAAAGTTAACCTCATGAAGTTAACTTCAATTTGGATCCACCGACCATCCAATTCAACTTTTAGGTCCATGTTTCACTAGTTAATAACTGCCAGAAGGGTATATTTTTGTGTTGATAATTATCACGGGAGAAGACTACTCAATGTACGCTTGGATTGTCCAACATGATCTCCATGTGGGCCCACCCATCAGAAGCAAGACTAGAAAGTATATTTAAATAAACTCCCTGTTCTTACTCCAGATGGTGGGAGACCTAGACACACAGGCATCATCACTATAAACAGAAATAGTCATTCACTGTAAATGATGATCAGAGGATTCACTGATTTGCTACTAACCTGGTTGGGCACTCATGCAATGCACACTTGCCTTCTAGATCCTTTCAAATGGCTGATACAAGCATTTTGTCCAACATATCATGCTGCTACAACTTCCTGAATGTGTTGGGAGTAGCTTTTACCAGGTGGGATGAAGATCAGATCTTCCCAGCCAGAGTTCTTCTCGCTCATCTACATTGGACAATACATACTGTTCACAAACTCCATATTGTAATGAATACTTTCATATAATCAAGTAATCAAATCTCTCTACCTCCATCTTTTTCAGCACATCTTCCAAACTGCCCACCTGTAGCAAGAAGTAAATCATATAATAATGTAAAACTTGTTAACTTTTCAATAGCAACATGGTTAGGTAAAGAACTATAATGGAGTTAAGGAAAACTTTTGCACCACTTTTTAATACATAATAAGGTAAAAAGCAGATTAGCAATTCTTTCCTTTCTCAAAAAAAAAAAAAAAAAAAAAAAAATTTCGTAGCTGAATTCATCTATCCTTAAAAAACACCTCTTTCCTGCAAGTTTGAAGGATAAAAAAAAAAAAAAAAAAAAAAAGCAGATTAGCAATAACAGCATTAGCCTTTTCAAATCTCAATAGAAATTACTATGAGAGTTCCTTTGATACCATTATGTGCTGAGAAACACCCGATCCTCTTGATGCCCTCGAGACTTTTGAGAGTTCCTTTTCTATATCTTCCTGCATGAGCAAGAACCAAACAATCAGTAAAAATCATGCAAAGCATTCTCAATAAAGGAGCAATGACTAAAGGAGACCTACTGGTCAAACAAACCTTTTGGAAGTATATGGGGCAGTAACGTTTGTTCTTCTTTTTCACAACTAGAAGTTCTGACTGCAGATAAACATAACGATTTAATAAGCATGGTTGCGTATCATAATACAGGACAACTATGACAACCAAATTAACAACTATTGTCTGGTGACATGTCAGGACAAAGCAAAATGAATGAGGCCACCCAAGCAAAAATATTCTTCATTCATACATCTCATTTCTTTTACAGAAATCATTGAAGATCTCAATATAGATCAAAGGTAGATTACGTGCAGAATTTCTGGCATAAATCTTCTAGTCAGTCCTATTAAACAGTGGATACTGCTCTTGTGAATATTCACCATGGCCCTGTAGTTAAGTGATTACATAATATAAATGAGCATACCTGAAACACAGGAACTCCATCAAATCCGCTCCTAAGATCTGCAGCTTTCAGCTAAAAATCATGAAAGTTATAAGTGAGCCTTCCAAAATGATTCACCAATCCAACAGCTAGAAAAAAAATTAAAAAACACCAATAATGTAAACATTATTTATACCCTCAGGATTTACTTCCAACATGTCTACTCATTATTTCTTCTTAAAAAAAAAAAGATGCTATCTTAATTCAATATTAAATGACAATACAATGAAAAAGTTCTGCAGTTGAGGATTCTTAAAGATGCAACATCAGAAACATTCTATCTGTGGACGACCAAAACTAATTGTTACATCACGAATACATTTCTCACCTCTAATGCATTCCTTATCTGTGCGGGATCAGGCAAAAACCGAAATGCAATTCCTTCAACCTTCAACATATAGACCTACACATTGAGAAAACAAATATTGATAGTAAACATGATACTGTAAGCCTCAACTAATAAGCATTGGTATACCTAGACCTCATTCATTGTCGCAATTGTTTCTTGTTAAATATCATCAAATTTCATCCACAAGTGCTCCAACCAAATTAGGAGAAAACATATTTGAATGAGTCGTACAAATGCAATTCCAATAGCATTTTAGGTCATGAAAAAAAAAAACACTTGAGTGTACTACTAAGCACAGAAACGAAATACCTGATCGAGAGTGATGGGAACAACCCTAGCTCCTCTCCCTAAAACAGGTTGCTTCAATTGAACCTGAAACAACAAAAAAGCACATTGAACTTAATCCGTTAAACAAAAACAGTAAAACATCACCAAACTAGAAAAAGTTGAAAACTGATAATAATGGTGACCTGGGCAAGAAGGGTTTCGGCATCTTCTTGACGGAAGAAGAGAAGACCAAGAGATTTGATGCTTTTGGGATCAGAAACAAGAACAAACTCGTTGTTCGAATTGCTAACAGCATAAACAGAAGTTCCAGCCAGCGTCTTCGCGACATAATCAGTACTCAGAGCGATATCGAAGGCGTGCTTTGGTTGAGACCATGAATCCTGCTGTGTCATGGAAGCGAAAAGAGAGAGTGAAGAGCGACCCCCACGTCTCTGTGGCCAATTCGTTACCACATTATCCACGAATCGTTTACCATCCTCGAATCGACTGGAAATTTCGCAACCGAATCGCATCAAATGCTGGTGAATGAAGGCGGAGACTGATGAGAGTGGGTTGGTTTGTGGTGAAGAGGGTTTAGGGATTTCCATGGCCGACTGGGGTAATGAAATGTCCGCCATTTCTTTTTTTTTTTTGGCTCCGTTTTAAGTAGAGTTATTTATATTGACGGACTAGATGGTTTGTTTGGATAAAGAGGGCCCATTGATTGTTAACTTCAGCTTATAATCGAACGGCTACTAATTAACAATCAGGCTAACGGTGGGTCACTGTATAATCCATCATTACATTTTATCTTCTTGGCGTCCCGCTAAAGTCTGCAACTTTACATTTTCATTTTCTTCTTTCTTCTTCTTCTTCGCATTCGCCGCGTTATTTGAAAAATCGATCTTCGAAGAATTGAAGAACAAAGAAGAGAGAGACGATGATCATACACTTCGTCTCTCAATAGTAAATTTGTAAAGCGAATGTTGCTAACAAACCCTAAATTCTTCTTCCCCTTCCCTTCAAAATCCTCACTTCTCTCCTCCGTTAAGCTATCCCCATGTATGGTGAGTTGCCAAGCCTCAGCTGACCTTCCAATCAGACTCACCAACATTCCTCGTTGGTTCCAATTTCCAGGACCCATCGATGCCACCACCACCACCACCAACACTGTCCCTGTCCCACCACAAGACACCGGAGGGACCAATATCGATGGATTGAGACGGAATTCAATTAACAACACTAGGGTGAATGCGTGGGAAAAACCATGGTCCCGCAACAGAGAGAGTTATCTGAGAGATGACGAAGATGCCCTTCCTCTTCCCATGACTTATCCAGATACTTCTCCGGTCTCACCGGAAGAGATTGATCGTCGCTTACAGTGTGATCCCAAAGTTGAGGTGATTTCACTTTACCTACCTGCATTTTATTTATTTGGATTATATTGGAATCTAGTTGTGATTTTTCTTTTTAAAAGTTCTTATTTTTGGGTTTATCTTATTTGATGATGAGGTGTAGGACTGTAGGGAAGTTGTTTATGAATGGACTGGAAAGTGTAGGAGTTGCCAAGGGTCGGGCTTTGTTAGTTATTATAACAAAAGAGGGAAGGAGACTATCTGCAAATGCATCCCTTGTCTTGGAATCGGTACTCTTCTTCTTCTTTTTGTTAATAATTTTATTTTTCTTTTGAATTTGTTGTTATCTTGTTAAATTTTTTGAATGCGTTCAGTTTAGTTCAGTTTTCTTGAATGCCCATTTTTGGTACTATAACAAAACTTAAAAAGATGAATTTCTGTTTTCGATTTTCGCCCAACCCTATAGTGAGGAGAATAATCTGTTACGTTTCTATATGTGTTATCACGTAGTATTAGCTGCCCAAGGGAATGCGACTCCTTCATTAGCAATTCTTCCATATTCTTTTGTTGTATCATATCATTCTTGTGATTGTGTTGATGGAACATGGAAGCTTACTCACTGAGTCACGGGAGCAACACCAACAACCTGTAACTGCTTTATAGTGCTTCAATATGGTATACGACCCTGCAGCATATGTCAGAGATCTGACTGAATTTTCTATCTCATGTTGAATCATCTTTGGTCATCAGGGGCCGATAATGCTTTCCTTGCTTGCCCACATTAGAGCCTATCATTTGGTTTACTTTTGCTGTCCAAAGAACAAGTTTTGATGTTTCTCAGTTCTTATTCAACATAAAAAAAAAAAAAAAAGAATAGGACCGTCTGGCAAAGAAACAGTTCGAACAAATTCTAGTGCTCTTAACTGTATTTTTTTTTTTTTTTTTCAATTTCTGATGTTTTAGTTGGTTAAAACAAGTAGTAAAGCAATATCGAAATTGTTCTTCTAGGTTTTTGTCATACGGACAGTTACAAGGTTAAGATACTCGATCCATTTTATGATCTCATTGGACACCAAAACTGGCACAGACCTGAAACCAGATCTCTCTAGTATGATCAGCATACCTTAGTCGAGTTCTCTCTAGTATTGTATAATGTAAATCAAAGTTTGATAACAAGTTGAGCTAAATGAGAGGCAGCAATTCTTGCATCTCCCTCCCTCAACTATTAGAATGGTCTCCCCAAATCAATGAAATACCCTTGCACTACATCCAATGCTTAAAAGTGTCATAATAACACTCCCCTCATGCTGCAGTGGAAGTATTCTTCATGCTGTGATTGTAGCATGCCAACAACTTTTACGCAGTCTTTTGGTGGAGAAGTTACCTGCACATCAATATCTCAATAAGAAATACATGCATCTTTTTTGGAAATCCAGCAACACTTGCAAGTTAATGATTCTTCTAAAATGTACATTATAAATTCCATTGAGAAAATAGTAATTAACCACAATAACATCACAAGCAACAATTATTGTATTTATGTCGGTCTTGCTGCTGCTTGCAATGGCTTAGTCAGATGTCGTTTTGTCATTGCCTCACTTCGTATCACTGGGACATCTCAGTTTCCTAACTTATGGAAACGTTCCTCAAACCTGAGATTTTAAACCACACTTTGTGACTTACAGCCATTTCATCTCATATGTATTCTCTGAACTTAAATATCAAGGAAGTTTCCACTGTTCAAATTGGAGTCCACTGAAGCTGGTGAAATACAGTATCCTTTTAACTGAAGGAAACCAATAGTTGTCCCTTATACAAGCATATTAGAATGGCAAATGATAGGTAGATATCTTATCACTTTTATGAGCTTTTGATCTCCAATTCTACTATTGTTTTAATAGATTTAAAGGATAGATTATTTTCTCTTAATAGATTCTTTGCCTATTTGTATATATATATAAAAAAAATAAAAAACCCTTCTCTTTTATATCGATGTACTAACTAGTTTATAACTAACTATGAGGTGTACTTCCTCATGTTGATATCGATGCCTCTGTTTGTGATGCACAAGCGCGGGTGAGACCCACCGTTTAACAGGTCTCACCTCAGAAACTGCCTAGGCCAGATTCTTCTTACCATCACTTCTTTCGACTCTTTTCTTGGCCATTTCCCATACATCTAATCGTATGGGAAAAATGCAATGCATTGGATGGTTGCATAAGCATTTTTTACCTTCCACCCTATGTTGTTAAAGTCCTAGGCGGAGGCTGGGCGGCCAAGGGGCGCCTAGCGCCTAGGTCCTTCTAGGCGAGGCCTAGTTGGGATT
The DNA here is from genome assembly GCA_002174775.1 of Macleaya cordata. Classification (NCBI taxonomy): domain Eukaryota; kingdom Viridiplantae; phylum Streptophyta; class Magnoliopsida; order Ranunculales; family Papaveraceae; genus Macleaya; species Macleaya cordata. The sequence goes on along the minus strand of MVGT01001902.1, from coordinate 340,730 downwards.
AAGCGGGCATATATAAATATAATTAATATAAATTCTAAAAAAATATATACATTTGTATGTCACGAAATTTCCATAAAATTAACATTAAACAATAATGATCCACATGCAACAACATCAAAACAAAATATCCTTAGTCTAGTATGTTAAATAATAATGATCCACAACAACAAAGTAAAAAACAAAAAAAGAAAGCAGTATACAGGGGAAAAAAAAAGCAGAGAAAAAGAAGAGAAAAGAAGAAGAAAAAGGGGGAGAAGAAGAAGCAGGCCAAGAAGGGAGCAGTAGCTCATGCTACCTGGATCGATGGGGAAAAAAACAAGAAAAAAAAAAGAAGAGGGAGAAGAAGAATTGGTAGGGGAAAAAAAATAGAGAAAAAAAGAAAAGAGGAAGAAGGAGAGAAAAAAAGTAGCTCATGCTACCTGGACAAAAAAACCCTCCCACTTCCCTTCTTTTCTTCTTTTTATTATAGTAGAGATGTATGGTTTTTTTCATTAAAGGCCCTAAAAAAGTCTTTTATAACCAATGGACCTAAAACTATAAATGTTTTCAAAAAACCCCTTGAAAGTTGAAATTTGTTTTTAATAAAGGGCCTAGTCGGTGCCTAGGGGCCTAGCCGCCTGGCCCTAATCGCCCGCCTAGGCCCCGATTTTTTGGGCTTGGCGGCCTTGGACGCCTAAAGGCCAAAGCATGGCGGCCAGAGGGCGCCTAGCGCCTAGGCAGCGATTAAATCCGCATAGGCCCCGACTTTAATAACATATTCCACCCCATTCTTGTGCATGTTTATTGCTATGCTGTTGGTTGAGCAACCCTTTTGGTCTACCTGGTTGGTACTTGAGTAACCTCTGTCTTAGGATCCACGCAGAAATATGTAGTGGTACTCTTTCTTTACTTAAAGTGGCTCCTTGCTCACTATTAAACTGGTAAAATATGTTTCACTTTACCTTCTTCTTTGGTCTGAAAAAGGCTAACGGTTTGATTGATCAAATAACCATTCTTTCTCTTGGTACTGTTTTTTGACATACATTATCCTCTTTTGCTTTTTCTACTGTAAGAAGTCCAGACTAGTAGCTGATGTACTGAAATTTTGCCATTGTTGTAAGCTGGGACTGAAAGAAATGTTTATTTTTTATTTCTTAAAGGGTTAAGATTCAACTAATGGATGAAGATTGCATCAGATAGTGATGTGCTTGGAGAAGAAGCTCTATTGTTCCAGAGTTGCTGATCACTTTGTGCAAAAATGTGACTGAGAGGGTCTACCTTTCTCTGACAATAACTTTGAGGTGTTTGAATATCCCAACCGCGTTACTTTCACCTCTGAGGAATATTGGCAAAATTATTTTTTGGACGAAAATCTTTGATGAAGTTCGAGTGCCAATGCCATTTCTAAATAGTTTTTGTTGTTCTGCTATGTTCTAGGTTTTATTGAATAGTGGTTACCAAAATAAAAAGCAGGTTTTATTGAATGAATGATTCCATCCTTGATTTCTGTTGCGAGTAATGTTTAACATCTGTATGCGAAGATATCTATCTTCTTCTGTGCTACTCTTTTTGGGTTGGACTGTAATATTTTTTGGGAAACTGAAATTCATATTTGATCATTTTCATCTATGCAGGATATGTTCAGAAAATTACAGCCCGCAAGGACATTGAGGTGATGGAGGATATAGACAACGGAAAGCCGCCTTGACACTAATAAGTTTAGCGACCCAGAAGTAATATCTTATGTTCCATTTATTTGATGGTTTCCATTGTTTTCTTTTAGCTAGTAGTGCATTTATTCTTGCAATTTGCTTGGTCCCCTTTCACAATCTATCTTTTCTCATTTACTTTATTTTTCACTTTTAACGAGTGATATAGAGAAATTTCACCAGAAAAGGTGAAATGTAGAAACAAGGAAATTCAACGCCACTGATTACAATAATAGATTATATTCCTACAGTCTGATCGTTCTTGCGGTTTGTAATCCATCAGTAGTTTCATCTAATAAGTCCTGGCACATTGTGAGAAATGAACAAAATCCCACAAGTAGATATAGAATTTATGAATCAGGCTCTGATTTATGACGAATTATATCAGGCCATATGTGAGGTGTATTTCATAAGGTGATTTTTACTGGATCATTATTTGCTTTACTTTGGTTTGAAAGTGGGTTTCAAAGTTATCTTTCAGAGTAGTCTCTTCTTTTTTGTAATAGATTCCATTCCCTAAACTCCAAAGAAACAGAGTTGATTACTGTTAGACTGGGTTGTCAAAGGAGATTGGACGTATTATTTCTTTGGAATCACCAAAAGAAAACATCTGATTCAATTTTTGTTTGGGAATAATTAATCTAGTTCTCTATTTTATAAAGTAGAAGAAGAAGAAGATGCTTTATTTGACTCTGCTTTTTGAGGATGCTCTTCCAAGAAGTGATGAGGGTTTTGGGAACAACAGTTAACCGTCCCCCTAATCCGCCACTGTTCTCCCACCAGTCTAACCAGGAAAAGGTCACAGATAAAAGGCACCATGAGCTCTTAGAAGATACAGTGTTCCATTACTATACTATATTCTCTGCTGATATGTCACTCTCTACGTTGACAGTGCCACATCAGTATTAAGAATTTCTTCTATAGTAATATAGTATAGATATAGACAAATATTTAGATTTCAATAGATTTTGTTACCGAAACTACATAAAGTTGCACATGCATATGCAGTAAGGCATCATTTGCTTTTGCCATCACCAATAAGAAAGTTCTATGCATGTGGCAAATGCTAGCTGGGTCCCCCCTTGCTATGGACAGGAAAAGGCGACGCCTTGCTTGCTAACTTGCGCCGTAAGGGATCGATCGATCTCAAACTCTAACAAAGGTAATTAGAAAGAGGCAAGATCCTCTACACTCTTATTCATACAGTGAGTTTGAATTATTAGATTTAGTCGGTAATCCAATGATTAGATCCTTATATATAATATTGTAATATTACATGTTACTGGATTTCCAACCTTAATGACAATAAGGGCGAATAAAGGATGTGCACGTGTATTAATTTGAAGCTTAATTAGTAATTAAGCTCTATAAGTAAGCCATCTTGAGGTTAATTTTTCTTGGGGTCATTTAACGCAAGTTATACACTAATTTTGTTGTCTAATTAATTCCCCTCTATTATCCTCTGATCTAGTAGGAGCCTGTACTGCCCTTTTTGGTGTATTATATATCTAGCTAGTGATGTTTTTTTTGACTGAGTACTACACAATTCTTGCTGCTACCTCTTGTCTATTTTCTAGAGGAATACTATTCAAGCAACAGTCTAACAGGATCATTCAATTTGCTCTCGTGCATCATTTTGGAGTAGCACGTCTAAGACAGTTTTAAATGTGTTCTCATGAGATGCTGCCACATGAGTTGGGATAGTTTTGTTGGGTTCGGTAGCTTTATCCATTTTCTTGCTATGTATAAAATCCTATGACTCATGTCAATATATATGACGATTGATACTTCGACTCATCTTTTTACTAATTCATCCCACCGAGCAGTCTGTTTCATAGACTCGACAATTAATCCATTCTAAAACTTCTAACCTTAAAAAGTTGTTGAAAATTAACAGTAAAAGGGGACATACTGTTCAATTACTAATGTGTTTTGGCTCCCTCGACGTAAAAGTCATGGCTCTGCCCCTGCTCACATAAATTGTCGAAGGTAAATAACGAGGTAGATTCAAGCTATGCTCAAATTGGACTCCATCTTCTGTAGAAGCTAGAAAGAAAGAGTTCAAAGTTGGTGAACTTGCACATCCTGTAGGTACTTGCATTTGAATCCAAAATCTGTGTAGAGAACTCACTGAAGATGATCACAAACTTTTAAAGCAACGAATATTTCGCAGCTTTTTAACTTCTTATTTGTGGGACCACTGCTTACTATCTAATATATCACTAATCCCTACAACTGCATATTTACAGGATGCAAATATTTGCAGAAAAACAAGTAGGGCCTTCATCATTTTTGTCTACGCAATGCCACTGAGATTAGATTATAATAGTCAATAGATTATATTCTTTTGTTTTCCTTCAATGTCGGAATCGTTTGTTCCCTAATTATCAGAAAGTAATAATTGATGACTAAAAAAATTAGGGGTTTTGTAAAAAAAGTCCCTGAAAAAAAAGTCATTGTGATTTTAGTCCTTGTTTTATAAATTTAGTCCCTACTTTTATGACTTTTATGTCCAAAACTAAGGACTAAATTTATAAAAAAGGATTAAAATCACAATGACTTTTTTTTAGGGACTTTTTTTACATTTTCCAAAAAAATTAACAGGAGTTAATATCATTGTACATTTGTACTACATAAGATCGAATATATCTCTGACCAAAAGCATATGTATATCATATCATATCATATCATATCATTTTATGGATTTGCATATTTTATTTGATGCTGTCTAGCTATATATGCACACTTTGTTAGGTACTGATATATACATATTCCTCACTTACCCGGTGGTGTGAGAAGGGCTCACACTACCCGGGGACTAGGTGGTACTCGAAGAGGACCTGATACCCCGTTCAGCAAAAAAAAATCAACCGGCACCATTCAATTGAATTGAGAGAAAAAAAAAAAAAGACGGTTATTGTGATGATTTGTAAAGAATTTGCATCCCACATGCAGTACTCAAGATGAGGTCGAGTCTTTGAAACAGGGCCCAACTATATTGGGGGTATCAGAACTCTTGATGAAATGATGCATATTTCNCATTCATGAAATTCATTGATCAAGGAAGGCGTTTTATTTGTAATTTATGTGGTAGGTGCTACTGATCTATGATGGTATTTTCTTTTCTTCTTACACTTATTAATATTTGGATAATCATGGTCTTTGATTTTGAAGATTTTTCTTTCTGTTTTCTTTTTCTTCGGTTTTTGTTGTTGTTGTTGTTGTTTGGGGGGTGGGTTCTATGGTTGCGACTTGAGATTCTTGGAGGTTGTTTAATATTATAATGTCTACTCAAGCCATTTCTTCCTGGTCTAAAAGTTCTCTTTTGGCATTCTTACTCTTTGATGTTTTAACATGGAATATGCCCATGGATACCACAACATTGAGTTCACATCATGACAGTCAAATTGTGGAAGTGTAGAGAGTAAATGTGATTGATAAATGCTGAATTTGCAAATCTCATATATAATTTCTCTAATACAAAATCAAATCCAGTATACTTCTCTCCAATTCTAAGTGTTCTCAAGTGTAAGTATTTTTTCTCTAAATTCTTAGTGTAAGTTGAAATGAGGGATGGAATTAGAATTTGATGGAATTCTAAACTAAGGATATACTATGTATTCACCTTACTCAATGCAGATTATAACCCATAAAATTAAAACAACAAAATAGAAATTTTCTTTGGATTTTAAATGGTAGCCAAACAAACCAAAGGATTCAAGCTTCTAAGGATTCATGAATCCGTGGATTCTTCTATGGTTTCCAAACAAATCAAAGGATTTATGTTTCTAGGGATTCATGTTTCCAAGGACTCATGCTTTTCTTGGGAAATATGAATTCTACATCCAAACACAATAATAAAGCATCAGACATTGGGATACTATGCTATCACCAATCAGGAGTGTAAGTCTATGGGGGCATTGCTGGTGTCCCCTCCTTTGGAATAAGAATCAGTCGTACTTCACAACACCATGCTAACTTGCGCCTTGTTCTCTCTCAAAGACTTCAAATTCATCAAGGTAGTTAATTAAGGGGGGCTGATAAAGGGGGGAACTAAATAGATTTGGGCTGTTAGGGGAGCTTCAGAGAACTGTACCACACCAAAAAAAAATAAAAAATACGCCCCACTTCATCTCCCCCAACAACAGAGCCTCCACCACTGCCTCCACGTTTATTGTGCCACAATCACACACCCCCTTAAGTATTATTAAATTAAAAGGATATGTTGAGTTTGTTTTTTTCTTTTTTTTTTCTTTTTTTAATTCAATAATAATGAGAATTGACAGAGGTCTAAGATGTCAATAAACAAAAATGCTTTTGGGAGCGATCCCTCATTCTGTCTATTTAAACAGATTGAGGTGACACCTTCAATCCGCCATTTATTGTGATTGAAGAATGGTACCATTAACCTGGGTTCAAGCCCTCTTACGTAGAAATCTACTAATAAAAAAGATAATTAGTAGCCAACTAGCTGTGACTTGGGAGCGGGTCTAACTATTTAGGTCACACACCGCAACTGAACCAATTGGGTGACTCTACTTCTACCCAACTTATCCTTAAACTTGTTTTTACTGTCTACCCATCTTATTTTAACACTTTGTTTACACTTGAATATGGATATATATATATATATATATATAGAGAGAGAGAGAGAGAGGGAGATCCAAGGGCTGAAGGCTGTTTGTTGTAATTAATAATAAAAATGTATGATTGTATGGATGTCCTAGCTAGGACATGGGGCCAACAAATTAAGGGGTAATGCTACGTAAACACTCGATCTGGTGTTTTTTTTTTAAACACCAGCCTGTAGGGCTCACATAGATACACTTCAAGAGCTAAAATTTTGTGAGGTTATTCTCATCACCATGGGCAACATCCTCACAAAAAATTAGCTCATTCTAAAATTTCTAACCCTATCAAAAGTTATTCTGAAGTTAATTAAAAATTAACGGTGAGAAATGAATGGTTAGGAAAAAAGTTTGAATTTTGATGGGGTTAGAAATTTTAGAATGGGCTGATTTTTTGTGAGGATGTTGCTCATGGTGAGGACAACAACCTCACAAAATTTTAGTTCTTGAAGTGTATTCATGTGGGCCCCACAGGCCGGTGTTTAAAATAAAAACACCAGATTGAGTGTTTACCTAGCGTTACCCCAAATTAAGATAAGGAAGAATAAAGGGGGTGGTGGGTAGCTAGTTGTCTTAATGAAGCTTCAAGCTTAATTGGTACCTTTCTATAAATAAGACATGTTGATGGTCACTTGTTTATTGCTCATACACAACAATTTCTTTTTCTTGTTAACTTCCTCATCCCGATCTCTTTCAGAATGGGCAAAGAAGCTGTTGCTGCTGCTGCTGCTCCTCCCAGTCCTCGTGATGAGATTAGTGTTTTACTCAGAATACTGGACACGGATGGTGATTGTAAGATAAGCAAAGCCGATATTGAAGCAGTAGTCCGTCAACAGGGGTCAAGGTGGGCCAAATTGAGAGCCTATCGCATTATGCACCACGCCGACCTCAATCGCGATAAACTCATCAAAAGCCATGCCGAGTTGAACAAGCTACTCGCTTACATTAAAAGGAAATATCCTTTGTTGCTCGACGATGTCTCTCCTCACGGCCATTAATGACAAGTATCGATATCTTATAAAAGTACAGAGCTAACTAGCTACCTCTGTACATACTAGTACTAGTAGTAGTAGTATTAGTGAGTGATGTTTAATTTTCTGATTGTACTGTAGTACATCACTTCTTGCTACCTCTTGTCTATATATTTTCCTGCATGCTATGCACAAAATTAATTAAGTCATAACATCAGGAAAATATGTGTATATATAAAAGTACAAGAAATATTGTAAGAAGTCTAGCTAGCTCGGTCAATCAATGAATATTTGAACTTTTTGAAGCAAACACACGCAGCCGGACTAATTGAGTTGATTGTACTTTTTAATTATTTAAACAATTAATTAGTTGCAAATTTAGTTCAAGGCCGGCGCCACATCACAAAACAAGTGGCCCCTCCACCATCATGTATCTCTCTATGTGCCTACATTTATTTTAGCTTGTGGGTTCCGTATAGTGGCGAACCAACGACTAATTTTTTGGATAGATTGTTCTTCTCGCCATATAGATCATTCTAAAAAAAATCAATTTATTTTAAGACGTTTAATGCTATCAAAAGTTGATTGAAAAATATACCATTCATTATCCTCGTTTGTTTTTTCGATCATCATCTTCTACGGAGGTTGAAAGTTTTAGAAAGGCTGATTTTTTGCGAGAGTGTGATCTATATAGCAAGGAGAATAATCTTACAAAATAATTAGTCGTTGGTTCAAATCAAGTCAATGTGGGCACATGCAAATGGGGACAGAGGATCTGCTCTCTGTACAGATGTTATACGGTCAACGTAAATGCATGCTTGATACAATGTCAAACAACTAAATTTTTTACAAACTGATATTTATACTTAAAGAGAATTGTCAATATTATATTTACAGGTCAACGAGCTATTCCTAATAAATTAACCCCAGACCCTGCACACTCGGCACTCGGGCAGCCGGATGATGGAGTGGTGTTGGCGGCACTGATCCACATATAATGTAGATCGAGCCTGGGTTCACATGATTGCACTCAATACCTGATAATAACATCTCGAATTTCAATTCCATCTTATCTTGGAAGCTTAAAGGTTAATTATTCCTTTCAAAGGTAGGTCTCAAACAGTACTTTTCCTATAAAAGCAGAAAGAACACACACAAAATAGAGCTTATCCGACAAATAAGTGGTCAGTTTTCTTGAGACTTGGATGTCATTACTTTTAGGTATCTAATTAGTCTCGCAGTTTTTAAAAATCTCGATATGAGACTTATGGATGTTGTAACTGCATATTTATATGAAGACAAATTTTTTTATTGCCAATTTGATGAGACAATTTTTCCGTCGTATAAAAGAGGATGGTATAATAACCTCTGAAGAAAAGGCTAACTAGCTCTCTTTTTTCTAGGAGCACTATCTTTGGAACCTATAGGCCTGCCATGCTTTTGACACGTAGTAGATTCATTTGATTTTTATGTGAATTAGCAGTTGAATTATTTTCAAATAGGCTCTCTAAAAAAGGGTGTTTAGGCCAAACACCATCAGAAGAGTGTCCCAATAGCAGAATCCCAGTACAGTGACACAAACTAGCTAGCGTGAATGCGTCATACGGGATGACGTTAGCATTATTTCTTTAATTTCATCGATACTTCTTTGAAGCTTTATTTATCAAAACAAAATTATTATTCCTTCAAAGGCCTCAAGAAAGTAGAAGGGAGGGAAAAGGGCAACCAAGGGGGTACGTGGTCCTATAAAAATTCAGGATGTGAAAGGCACAAGAAAATAAAAAGCAGCCTAGTAGTAGTTAGTTTGCTTTAATTTTTCAAATATATGCAATATTTCATAACCTACTGGTTCAAAAGGAGTGCCGCTTTTTGGACCGACTAAACGCAGAAGTCATTACCATGTAAGTTAGAAACTCTCTCAAAATATTTTTGAAAGAGAAAAATTGTGGGGTCATATCCTGCCACATGAGCATCTTACACCAATTTTATAAATAACTCAGTCCATAAGTCATTATTGATTCAAAAGAGAGAAAGGTCCATGGTATTCAAAAGATTACAAGATCTAGTTTGATGGATGTAGCCTTCGAATCCACTTATGAGTTGGATAATAATTTCATTCTTTTTTCGTGACCTTTTAAACCCGTCACAAATGGGCTATTATGACGACTTTTTTGGAACACAAGCACCGTCGCAAATAATAATCACTAATAAGGTGTTCGGCAACACAATAATAAGTAACTTTTCTACTTATATAAGTCAAAAATTAGAAAAGCATATATGAAATGCAAAAAATAAAATGACTCATATAAGTAGAAAAGTTTTTTTATCTAAAGTAAAAAAATTTTACTTTGACTTGTGAAAAGGTATTTTTACCTCGAGTTGCGCATTAGATTTGTCTTTTTCTCTCTTAAACAATTAATGGTCTCCAACAAATTACGAACTTATTTACTTATAAGTTAGTATTTTGTCATATAAACTTCTCTTAATTTTTGACTTCTCAAAAGTAGAAGTGCTTCTATAAGAAGTATAAACACTTTGATTTATAGTGGCCAGACATTAGGTAAATGTTGAAGCCTAAATGATTAGAGCCTTTCATGTACAAAAGAAGCCACGGTTCAAAACTCTTTAAAACTTTTAGGGCTTGTCGTAGAGGGCTAGTTGGCTGATCCCATTCTCATGGTCCATCACTGCTTGGTAGTGTGGGTTGGGCCGGGCTGGGCCGGGCCGGCCACTTTATATCTCTATTTGACAATATCATCGCCAATAAGTTTTGCTTTTTGCAACGTATATCTATTAGACTTTATTTTTCAACTGTGTTTGAAACCGCAGCCGCAAATATTTCTTTTACCACCGTCGCAAAGCTCCTTTTTAATAGTGTCACGAGATATTTATGAGTTTTTTTTTATTTTTTTATAAGATTCAGGGTATCCAGCTCCTTAGAGCACTCGACTAATCTCTAGGGTATGAGCAGACTTCTTTATTTATATATAACAAAATAAAGTCTTATTGTGAGAGTAGTCATCAAGAAGATCAAACACTCACCTCTATTTTAATGTTTATGAGTTATAACCTGCGCGCATTGTATATTTGGATTTCAAATTCAAGTTACTCAGCTTATCAAAAAAAAAAATCCACTAGAAAGTATGTGATAATTAATGCTGGATGATTCTCCTTCCACTAACATCTGGTTGATGTTGGGTCCCCCTCAAGAATAAAGTATCCATGTACTCCACGTGCCCTTTAATGAAACAGGACACGAACATCCACTCATCCACCTAGCTAGATATATAAATTTGTATACATACATACATGCATGTATATATATACGAGGTGCATAACGCGTAATAGTCGGTAATTTTTTCAAATGTATTATTTTGTAGTGTGAATTAATAAATAAATTATATTATCTAAATGGGTAAGATTTCAATATTGAAGTTAAATACATATTTTCAAATGCAATAAAATTAGGCGAACTAACATAATTCAGGAATCTATTTTAAACCGAAAACTTAGTCATTTTTCTTTCACCAATCTGTACTTGTAGTATTTGAAATTCTAATACTAAATCCAACTTAATCCTGCATATGCAAAAAGAAAATTGTAGTTAGAAACATAAAAAATTTTTGGGTGAATGCATATTTGAAAATATTTTTATTAAGTTTTCAAATATAAAAAAGAAAAACATCTTGATTTATAAAGAACGTAAAAAAATAAAATAAAATATATAGCAATTAGATCTACTGAAACATCTAGATTTATAAAGAAAATACCTCTTCCTAGATAAAAAGAGAGTTAGCATTGAGTTTTTCTTTGAGAACTTGAGTTGGAATCCAAAAGAAGAGACAATGGATCTCACATTGGTATAATTCTACCACCATCTTCTACTTCATACATTATTTTTTGGTTAACATCTCATCTTAATTTTGAGATTTTTATGTGATTCCGTAATCAAGAATCCCTTTTTATTAGGATTCTCTATAGTTACACTATTCTGAATGTGGGAGATTTATTAGGAAACAAAATTAGTTATAACTACCTTATTAAGATAAATATACAAAAATACCCATATTTTAATATGTTTTTACACTTGAACACAATCTTTTTTATAAAACTAAAGGGGTATAAACGTAAAACTCAATTATAGTAGAGTAGTTTAAAAAACTGAAACAACTGAATTCGTAGGTGAGTGGAGGTCTCTACGTATTGACAATAATACCCTCTTTAGATAAATTAGAAATCTCAAAACAAAATTATTTTTCATTCAATGCAAGGGTAGTTTTTGGTATTTGATAAAAAGTGAGGCCATCCAACGAAATAACTACCTCGAAGGGGTATTCCATTTATATAATAGTATAGATGAGTGAGGTTATATAGCCCCCTTTTTATAGCCCAATAATAACCCTCCACCTTGTAGGACTCACATAAAATACATATAGGGGCTGATTTTTGGAGAGGATGATCTACATGGTAAGGAGAACATACTCACCTGAAATCAGTCCGTTCTAAAACTTCTAACCTCATAAATCAGCCCTTGTAAATCAACGGTCAAAATAAAAGTTAAAAATTTACTAATTTTTTAAGGGTTAATTTGAGGGGAGTTATAAGTTTTAGAACGAGCTAATTCTTTAATATAATGTTATACATAGTGAGGAGAACATCTTCTCTAAAAATCAGCCCATGGATACATTGTATATGAGCCCCGCAGGCAGAGGGTTATATAAGAGGGGCTATATAAAAGAGGGCTATTCAACCTGACCCTATATATATATATATATATATATGCTATCTATACAGTGAGGTTCTTTGTACATATAAAAGTTTACATCAAAAGTGTACATAGGCATGTGGAACCTCAAGGGAGTTATTCAGTTGGTAAAAATTATCTCGCTCAAGTGTTTGATTCCTTTTGAGACCACTTCAAATTAATTAAGAATTAATTAATTCTTCAATTTATTCGGTAGTGTAAAGTGTAAATTGAAAATATCTCCAGAGATTAGATGGGTACTCTAAGAGAGCTCGAATACTCGATTAGCAAAAAAAAAAAAAATCGTTAAATTTCAATAGGAATATTAAGTGTTAAATTTCAATGAGCCCATAAATATTCTCCATATAAGCTCGACAGGCATATATTATAAAGGTCGTAGCTAGAGATATAAAGGACGTGGATCCATTGAAGATAAGGACGAATAAATTTAGGGGGCGCATTGAAGGTTCATTATGTATATAAGTCATTCATGTATGTTAGTTTGATTTCCAGTGTACCTCTCAATCTGCTTCTAGCTTTATTTCTTTTGATCTGTTTTTAGTTGGTTAATTAATTTTCAGTTCGATCGATCACAATTAATTATGGCTTCCAAGTACACTAATGATGATAACAGTAGTCATCCTCATCATGATAATGATGAGCTTGACCAGTTGCTCAAAATACTAGACCATGATGGAGATTGTAAGATAACCGAAGCGGAGCTTGCAGCGGCGCTCCGCAAACACAAGGTATGGTTCTGCGGATGGAAAGCCTGGTGGACTATGCAGGTGGCTGATATCAACAAGGATAAGGTCGTCAAAGGCAATAAAGAGATGCGCAAATTACTAGAGCTCGTTAAGAACAAATATCCTGCCCTCATCAAGGTCTCATCCTAATTAATCTATTAATTAACTATATATATATATATATTTGTGGGAACGTACCTTTTTCTCTATATTTCTCTATTTGGTTAAGTATTTAGACTTTGTGCTCGTTACATGGGTGATTTATAAGCTAGATTAAGATGTTTTGGTATTATAAATGAGCATATATATATATATAATGTTATGAATAAAAAATAATTATTGTACGTAGTAGCATGTATTAATTAATGTCTTTAATTAGTGTTGTTTTTTGTTGGGTACAATAATGTCTTTAATTAGTTGGTGAACCAATTAACCCGGCCAGGCATGTTTTAGTTGTTGTACTAAACCTTCTGTTCTCATAAATAATAAAATTAATAATAAAGCAGGTGCGACGATACTTACTGATCATCAAACAGCAACCACCGTGAACACTTAAGAAGAGAAATACAATTTTGGGAAACATGCAGCACAGCATAGACGAACCATGGACTACCACTGCCACCGCCACCGCCACCGCCACCACCACCAACCCCCGTGACAGAGATATTAAACACAAGAAATTGCAGTAGAGCGAGAGAGAGAAGGTGTCTCGTCCTTAATTAATTAATTAATTAACTAACATGCATATATATTTTCATCTAAGCATGCCTCCATCCACAACAGGAGCAACTACTACTGTGACTCCACGGCTTCGTCTATCCATGTTTGCTTGCCAACCTTCATTAAAAAATTCACCCACCACAAAATTAATAATTCATGAAAACCTTATTATTACCTCAAAATCAATTACTAAAAATAATCTTATAGTCTGTTTGGACAAGGGATTTGTGGGGACGAGGGATTTGGTAGAAAAATCATGTTATATTTTTTCTCAAAACATTTGGTCCCACAAAATTCCTCCCTAAAATCCTTTGTCCAACCAGACTACAAG
>MVGT01001902.1:269253-326710 GCA_002174775.1 Macleaya cordata | reverse complement strand
ACAGTACTTCAAAACTATCTGTCCATGCCCTGCTCGAATTCAAATTTACAAGAAAGGCCGTCCCAGCTCATTTATCCGAGGTCCAATCCAGATTGCAGCAAGCATGAAATGGCGGTATGTTGAGAATTGCATCAAGACCCATCATAGAAGGAACAAATTAGACATCATCAGTTGGCTCAACTTGGTGCAATTAGGATTTCTGGCTCTGGGGTAGGAATTAGGATACCCATTCTCTCTCTACTTCCTAATTAAGGAGGACGTGAGGGTTCCAGCAGGGTTTCATCAGACCTATGATACTTGTAGGCATCTGAATCTAACTCGTCTGAATCTAACCGGTCAGATTTCAAACGAGTTTTCAACTTAAAATAAACACCACCTAAGATAATTAGATTAAAAGTTCTTATGTTCTAATAAATGAGGCTTCTTTTGATGTTCTGAAATGAAAATTTTTGCTGATGGATTGATGGATGAAAGGAAAAGTATTTTTAAGCTAGGACACAAATCTATAGTACAATTCAGGACGGGGGACAGAGTTATCCTTTTATAAAATATGTCCTGCTTGATAAGCCTCTGCTCCCTGCCCTCTCTCTCGATTTCTCTCTGCTCCCTGCCCTCTCTCTCTCTCTCTCTCTCTCTGAAGGCAGCTGGGGTTTCTAGGGTTTTCTCCGCTACAGGTTCAGAAGGAGTAGAAGAAGAAGAAGAAGAAGAAGAAGAAGAAGAATTAGCTTTTGATTTGGCTTCAGAAATCTCATCTTCAGTTTCAGCAAGGTAAGCAATGGCAGATCCAACGGCGGCGACACCACCTTCTTCAACCATAATTGCAGCTAAATAACTATCATAGAAAGTTTCAACATCCATATCAGCTTTATCAGATTCAACTACAACAACACTTTCTCCTTTAGAGAGGTTTTGAGCCGTGCCGAAGGCACGGCGATATACCTAGTCAGATACATATCAAATGAGCTAATTAATAGTGAATAAATAGTACGTCATAAAAAAACAACATACCTATTCCCATGTCAAATCCATGGTTCCTGAGCTCTCTGTGTTCTTGACACAATGCACACATCTCACAAAAGAAATGCACTAAGCAATCCACACAAGGAGCCTCTTCCAAGTCATATTGCGCTCTCAATTTGGATCTGAAGAAGCATGAGTACAGGCATGGCAGTCCTGTCAACCCTAGAATCCCATATATTACACCATACGTCACACAACCTGCACCACATACAATCCATTATGCATCCAAGTAACATAATACAACTCCTACATGTAGCTAGCTAGTAAACATAATATTAATACAATCAGCTACAGTTAATTATTTGATAGGTTTTGTGTATATACTTGAGGAGCCTCTATTCGTGATCCCTGCGATCTGTCCGAATGTGATGCAAGGACAAAACGAAGTCACCAAACCTTAAAAAAAAAAAAAACACCCTTAATTAGCTAGCTTGATCGATAAATAAAGATTGATTATACATTATAAAGCTTGGAGTGGTGGGTGGTTAATCTGGGGTTCTTACAGTTTCCAGGATCATCAAAACAATGACAAAGACCGGTGGACCACCGATGTATGGAGGCACCATGAGCTTGAATGTTCATATTCGATGAGATATGGGGTGGTGGTGGTGGTGGTGGTGGTGGTGGTGGGTACTGATGATATTGTTGTGTCATAGAGGTATGATTTAAAACGGCTGGAGGCGGCACAGGACGGGGATTACTTGCATGATGAGAATTATCTGCAGGAACATATTTTGCATTATGATCATGTTGATGTGAATGATACATTTGTTCGATCTTCTTATTAAATGATGATCAAATGAAGAATCAAATCCCCTGATGATGATCAAGAGATAAGACCTTGTGTACTATACCTCTAGCTAAGCTAAACTTTGCTTGATGAAGAAGATACCTAATTAATTGATGTAACATAGCCCAAGAAGGAGGCTGCTCAATTAATCTCATGGAAATTTCCTTACCTGAATATTAGTCAAAGATGACAGAAATCAAAATCTAAATATGAATATTCAAGTTCAAAATGCAGTACTACCCAAGTATTATATATCTATATATATAGATTAAGGATCCATTGGTGTGTGATTTTGTGTTTGTTCAAGGAGAAGTTATATTACTTTAATTTCATCCCAAGCAGCCCAGTAACGTGAAAATTCAAATAACTTTACGTTGGCTTCTGTGCAAATTTCATTAAATTTATATCTCCTATGCAAGTGGAGAACACTCCTCCCAAACGTGATTATGTATGTATTAACAAATGTCTTACCAAAGTTAAAAAAGATGATTCAAACTTCTGTGGTTCAGCCTAGCTGATTTGGCCTTATTCACTCGAGGATTAAACTCCAGTTTTTTTTTATTAGTCGTCTCACATTGACTTCAGTCTCCTCTGTTCTGGATCATTGAGTCTGATAGACTCTGTTTCGTTGGAAAAAAATTAATATTTAGACTTACGAGCTACAATTATCTAATCTAAACCACCTTAATTATCACTTGAAAAAACTAGTTTAATGACTTCCTTTTACTTCGCATCTCCAATGCAATGTGGATGTGGTAAAATAAGACTTGCCACATAGGAAAAATACACATCTTTCCATAAAAAATTCTTCAAATGGTAATGTGAACATACAATTTTAAGTTGAGTTGGCAGTGGAATGGAATACTATTGGTGGAATGGATGTGAAAAACGAGGACATTGTGAAGTTGAATGTCTAGAATTTGAAAGAATTAGACATTCAACTTCACAATGTCCTCGTTTTTCACACTAGTGTCTTTCCATTCCACCAATAGCATTCCATTTCATTGCCAACTCAACTTAAAATTGTATGTTCACATTAGCATTTGAAGAATTTTTTATGGAAAGATGTGTATTTTTCCTATGTGGCAGTCCTATTTTACCACATCCACATTGCATTGGAGATGCTCTAAATCAGTTTTAAATACAATGTGAACACCTATGTCACTTAGTATTCCTTGGCATCCATATATATAAGCAAGCAAAATCTTCTTATAGTCAAGAGTTCTAAAAATAACGTGATTCACACTTAATTGTGATGGAGAAGGAAGAATATCAGTCACCTCCATAACAGTAGTAGATCCCACCTATAATAACTGTATAGAATATATATATATGGAGTTATAGACTGACAGCTCAAGATATGCAAGGCTATAAAAATTATCCCCAACTTTCAAGCCTTGGAATTTTCTGGGTCCCTCAGGTGTGATGCTAAAAGTGTGGTGATCAGTAAGTCCATGTAGTACAAGGATCATTAGGTTTGTTTACATTTCTCAACAACTTGTTCTATAGGTGGGGAATCAACTTTTTGCTGCAAGTCTTTCTTTTTCTTTCTTCTTTTTGCAATTGATTCTTGCTAGATAAGAAGGAACAAATATGAAAGAGAAAGCTTATGTTTTTAGAAGAAGCATATTAAGTGAAGGAGATAAGAGAAGAGGAGAAGAGAGATCAATCAATCACATATTCTTTAACAGAGATGGCCATCAAGAGCAGATCGGTTACCACTCACAATCGTGACGTTCACCATGGTGCTAATCAGCGAGAGATGACCATTGATGAGTTCAAGCTGTGGTTGATGTCATTTGACACCGACAAAGATGGGCGTATAAGCAAAGATGAGCTCCGAAAGGCTATTCGCAGTGTTACTGGATGGTTTAGTGCATGCAAGAACACAAAGAAGGGGATCTATGCTGATGCAAATGGTGATGGGTACATTGACGATGAAGAGATCTATAATCTTTTGGACTTCGCAGAGGAGCGCTTGGGTATGAAGATCATTGCCTACTAGATATATATATACATATATGTTTAGTTATGGAGCGCTGCGTGGGTTGGGTGTAAGTTTGTTATGTATAACTCTACATGTCCCCTAAATAATTTTAAAACTGTTTCAATGATTAAGGTGTAAGGTTTGCTCTGTTTTCTTGATTATAGCCGTTGAAGTACAGTAATGGACCAGAACAAATTAGAACTAACTCTATGAAAAATTTCTGTCAAACTTTCTAATCAAATCACCATTGATGGTAAGCAACAAAGGAGAGGGATCATGAAAGTGAATTTTGCATTATATAAACAATGATACATGTATATTTTCAAGTATTCTTACCTCTAGTTAACCTTACAATCGACCTTCACATAGACATTTTTAAATTGCCCATGGTATCAATCTCACATGAACTGTATATGCAATAATAAACTAAAATTGTACTCGAAGAAACAATTACACCCTGATCTCTATTCTGTAAATCTCATCTCATATATCCATCAGTTTCCGCCGCCAATAATTTATATAACCCAGCACGAGGAGTTTGGCAGCCAATTGTTGCCCATCATTTAAGAATGACTTTGCTGCACATGATCCCACAGTTTTAGTGGGAGAGGCTGCGCGGAATTATGAATACCTGCTTTAACTTCTCAAACGTCGGAACGAGATGTATGTTGTGTTTCAAGTTGGTCCTGTAACGAAATGATTTCATTTTTAGTATAGCCATAGTGCATCAGGTAAAGTTAGCTATCTATGGACATTTTCATGTGTAATTTCAAGTTTTCCATGTTAAAAAAGGGAAGAAGAAAAATTCCTACGTCAATTTGTTGTCCGAAGTTGGAAGATTGAGAGACTCAAATCAGATTCTCCAAAACGCATTTAAACTTAATTTTGGTGAACCAACATAATAAAGTGATTGGATAGAGATAGAGTTCCATGCGTCTGTTTTAGTTCTTCATGAAGAACCCAATACACAAATTGTGTAGCATGCAGAAGAAAATGTCTAAGATTTCATAGTTGTGGCGAAGAAGGTTTAAGATACTATAGTTTTCTTTTACAAGATTCTCAGAATGTTGAGCAGGAATATAGAGGCAGTACTTTCAAATGAATGTGCTGCCAATTTTAGAGTCCTATTAAAGGAAACAAAAAGTATAGAGGATAGATGTGATTGTCAGCAAGTGAAATAATTATACGAAGCTAGAAGTTTACCTGGCTGATTCCAGAAGCAACAAGATAACATCCTTCTGCCTCCAACTCCAAAGGGTTAGACAATAATCTCTTGCTGGCATCTTTCAAATATCAATATCAGGAAGAGGCATTTTCCAGTAATTCCATGAGTTGAATTCCTCCTGGACCAAAATACGGGATAAAAGTCGATTCAAAAATGTACCAATTAGGCATGAGATAACAGAATAGGGACTTCCTCATTTCAAGATTTATTTCTTTAATATATTTTTGGAGATAGAAAGGGGGAGCATGTCTTCCACCATACCAGTTTCCAAGCTCCAGATCCAGTGTTCAAATTTCGTGCACTCAAAATAAGAGTTTTCCTATCCATAGGGAATTTGCTTGGGAAAAGAAAAGGTACATGTTCTGAAATGATACCTGCTCAGCTGAAGACATGGGTGGAAACATGCCATTGACAAGTGCATGAAGGGAAGTATAAGATTTTGTGTCAACCCAACGATTCACAGCAACCTCGCCCTGTAATCACAACGGCATGAAAAAGAGGAGTTGGAAATAGAGATCAGAGCTGGTTTTCTCCCCATTGTATGTTAATTTACATTAGGACATAAATGGATACCTTGGGATTGATGATGAAGATTTTTCCTTTTGGAATTCCAACCTTAAGGTAGCTAAACTCATCAGTATCTCTGTTGCCGAAACCAGCATAAAAAGGATTACAATCAGGAGGAAACAAAGCCTTGATATCCTGGACATTTGCAGAAACAGTTGCATTAATAGAAAGTTTTCAAAAAACCTATTTTCGATGAGCATATTAATTCCTTAATTTACAGTAGTATTACAGATTGATCTACAATCAGCAACCCTTACTTTATCTACAGATACTGTATACCTAAGTATTGCCTTGGTTAAATATATACCACACAATTAGGTTCGAAATGCATGAATATACCAAATCTCTGGAGATATAATAAAGTAAGAGAGAACTCACATTTAGGCATGCAATCTTGAATTCGTGAGGAGCTCTTCTGATAACTGTTTAAATAAAAGGGAACAGTATGTCTGTCAAACCATATCTTAGAAATATATAATCAAAGTCTAGCATGATAAAATCAAGCATAATAAATCATTTTTATTATATCTGATTTAAAAAGAAACTACGTTGGATGACTGAAACCTATCCACTCCTGGAAATCTGATATAGCAAGAATACCCTAATTTAGAATTCAAAAGACTAGTAGGGCAAGGCACGTGCAAACCATACTAACACAGCAGCAGAACTGATAACAGTAGAATGAGGTCACCAGGTTCTAATTCAAAAAAAGGGGACAAAATGTGGTGTGGAATAGTTGATCGAGAGGCAGGTCCAGGTTTGTGCATCCACTGGTTAATAGCACAAAGCACATACGAATTGCATGCAGCATGTCATCAGATAAACTTCACAATGTTGAAATGAAATAACATATTTGCATCAGTGAAAAGAAACTTACCTTCACGAAATAGGGAAGGAAAAAGTCCATCAGGGGAAATAACAACAGGCCCATCAGGAAGTGCCTTTCCATCCTGCACATAAAAACAGTTGTTTTCTCTAAGAAACATATTATCATTATTCTGGGGTAAGATTCAAATACAGGCCAACAATGCTTAAAGACTTCATTTTTTTATGTAAAATTTAGCATCAGAGTTTTATGCATCACCTGCTTAAGGTTGAGAAGGAACTGCCTAGTGATATAGGCCTGTGAGATTGCACGTGCACTAAGGAAAAGCAACTGATACCCATTTTCCTACAAGACAAGAATGGAGTCAGGAAATCTCTTAGATAGGACACATCAATTGGATTGGCAAACAACCCAAACCGACTTGTATGTGTGCCATGTGAACAATGGAAGAGCAACAACGCAAGAACTTCAATAACAGACTGTTATTGAATACATCCTTGAAGTATCAACCAAATTAATATTTTCTAGTGCAATAAGAATGTAAGAGAAGATACAACATACCTTTATTGCCGAAAACAGATGGGCAACTCCTGTCTGTGACCAATCCTTTCCAACCAAAGGCATGAACTGCCCAAGAACATCCGATCTTTAATAAGATTGCAAAACAAGAGAAATCAGACAGGTCAATAAGTAAAGTTCTCATTAAAAAAAAAAAGGAGAAAAAGAAAAAAAAATCTTAAGATACTTTGGATCTGCTCACATAGAAAACATCAAGCAAGAGTTTCATGAAGCAATATGGAGCTCCGGATAGAGAATTGACTCCAAACGCTAGTGAGAAAAAATACTTCAACATGAAAAACTGATGGCAAGCATCACTGAACCCAATCCAAATTTTTATAAGAAGATATTTTTGTTCATTCATTACGTATAACCTATCTGGTCAGTGAATGAATGCGAATGATACCTAGTATTTTGCCCAATGTGAATGAATGAACAAATTGGCTACCTAGAAACATAACAAATTCCAAGTTGGTAAGACAAATAACTCGACCATTAATCACACTAAATCTGTACGAAGAACTCACATCCGAGCAATGGCGCTATGATTATTCAACATAATGAATTAATAGGTCAACCTATAACCAACTTGGTAGATTCAGCAGAGAAAAGATATTCACTTGTTTCAACATGCCGCCCAATGCCACACCAAGAAAAACCTGAACTTCCAAAAATTTGTTATAGGAAAGAGTTCTCATAGGATCAAAACAAGAACCACAATTGAGTTCAGAGACACCATGAGAATGGCAGAACCAGTCCATCTTTTTGTGAGCACCAAACTAAGTGGCATTCACCTATATCCTTGATGACTCCAGTAACCATCCCATATAAGGTCTTTCAATAATTCAACCTAACATAGCAAGTTATAGACGAAGCTGATCTTCCCAGTAATCATCCCATATAAGTTCTTTCAATAATTCAACCTAACATACCAAGCTATAGACGTAGCTGATCTTCCATAAGTGGCATTCACCTATATCCTTGATGACTCCAGTAACCATCCCATATAAGTTCTTTCAATAATTCAACCTAACAATGACATAGCAAGCTATAGACGAAGCCGATCTTCCCAGAGCTCAAAAACATGAGTACCACAGGTCCACAACTACTTAAGGAATAGGAGTTCTTTTTCCATCACACAGGCAAATTGACATATGTCAAAAATGTATGTGCAGCATAACAATCACCACTAATACAACATAATATTAGAAAACAACAAAAAGTCAATCTGCATAATATATGACCCCAATACTTAAGCTCGTAAAATAGAAGAACTAGCAGAACTCTCCTTAAATGGAACAATAAAGAAAATGAAAATTACCTGGTAATTGTCCCATCAACGTCCGAGATAACTATACGAGTGTTCCATTTCCACAAATATATTCTAGCATCCACCTGTTCAAGAACACATTCCAAGTAAGCATAAATAGAAGCGTCTTCACATAAAGAATGAGAAGCCTGAGTTAAATGCTAGAAACAATAATAATCACCTGCTGCTTCCCCAGCATTGCAGTTGAGAATGTGAAGGTGACCATATTCTGTCCTTCCTTCAGATTCAAGGTATCCAACTGTTCAGATGTCGGAACAATTGACTTCACCTTCTTTTTAGCAACCTTGACTACGGTTGAGTTTTTATCCCCTGATATGCCACTGGTGCTCTCTGAAGCGTTATCAGCATCAGAATCTTTGGTGCCATCTGGAGCTGATTGGACAGAATTCATAGATGTTGATTTTTTGAAAGTGAAGGGCCAGATTCTCCAACTACCACCAGAGGAGACAATGGTGTTTGATGTATCATCTTCAAGAGTTTCCTCAACTCGGTCCACAGCTATCATGCCTTTGGGCTCAGAAATCTGTTCATGACCAAGTGAGGTCATCCCCAAAATAACAGGTGCAGCAGCGTGCCATGGGAAGTATCGGCCTCCAATTCTTACTATGAGCCTGTCATCCTTCACAAGCCCAGGCACTAGAGAAACAAATTTCCCAAAATCTACCTTTTCAGCATCAAATGCTTGAGAAGCAGCATCAACCCCCATCCCTTCATGTAGCATGTGCTTGCATAGAGATATTTCTACATGAAGAACAGGAATTAAATGAGTTTCCCCAATCAGATAGTTTATGTAGTCCTTCAAAGGTTAAAGAGAAAAAGTTGAAGAGAAATGCAGAAATAGATCTGTCTTATTGATAAAAAGGTCAGTAATCAGTAGACATGTTTTTGAGTTCCTCAAAGTTTTTTTTTTTTTTTAAGTTGAATAGAAATGAAGAAACAGAGCTATATTACCAAATGCAGGGCTATTTGACATGTTTTTGAGTTCCTCTAAGAATCGAGTATCTTCGACTGTAGAATTTTCCTTTAGTAAGTGGCATTCAGAGTCTGAACTAAAATTTAAAGAGCTTGAGATATCCTTCCTTGGCAACCTACATTCCAACTTCTCAGAACTAGAACCAAGAGAGTGGCTAAGAGGGTGAGGAGCATCAGATGACTCTAGATTGTCAATGTGAGAATGGAGAATGGGTAGAGATTCTATCATACGTTCAACTCCTTCTCCTGCACCCTTTTGACTTCTAAAAATACTCATTGGTGTAGATGTAATCTTTGATTCTTCAATCAGAGATTCAAAAGCATCCGGAGAACAATCCGTTGCAAACTTCTCTGTAGACAAAGATGAGTCATGATTTATATCACCTGAGTTTTGCAAGTCTTCGATGTCATCCAGAGTAACCACGGGATCATTTTCAATCACTATGGGTTCAGGAGAAGTAAAATCCTTGGACCGAGCCCCACTGGTTACGAAATCATCAATGTCGCTGAAAAGAAATTGATCTTCCGATGAACTTTCTGATGGCGCCATGCTTGAGTTTGATAATTTTGAGGGGAGATTATCCATACTCAATTCTTGATCACCAACAAAGTCAAGTGAAGGATGGAGCTTATTCATCTTATTTTCCTCTTCTTCATCTTGATGAATTGAGTGGCTTAGACTGGAAGAAATACAAATGCCTCTCGACTCTGCTTCTTCAGTTGAACCTACAATTTGGTCAACACTGCGCGTTGGAGAATGGGACCCCTGTGCTGTAGAGTGCTTCCCAAGGGTACTATTGCCAGACAAGCAAGAATCAGAGAAACTTGTTACTGGAGATTGATTCTCAGAACCCTCAACTTGTTCTGTGTCTAAACTCTTCGACTGAGTAAGTATATCTATTATTGTTTCTTGGTGGATAACAACCGAAGAATGGGATTCCATGTCAATACTATGCACATCTACGGCAACTGAACTTCTCTCACTTTCACGAATGGTTTTAGCGTTGGGGAACTGACTGGAATCTCCATCACTTAACAAGTAAGAATCATTCAAATTTTCCTTCGTCAGGAGTATCTCAGATTCATGTTGGGAGTTTATCTTAATTGTCTCTTCCATCTCAGATAGAACTATGGGATGCACATGCTCTAGAGCTACCTCATATTCACCATGAAAAGGCTTCACATTCTCAAGGCCTTCTTTACCAGGAACATCAACAGCTATTCCTGTGCTCTCTGAAGATTCACATGGTGTGCCAAGAGCTCCACTTTCTTCATCAGAAACACCACATCTTGAACAACCATTCATTACATCAAAAGACTGTTCTATGCCATACTGCATATTGTCCGGCCCTACTTCAAACTTGTCCAAATGTGGATTTTGTTCATAAAGAGTGGTGATCTCAGACATAGAACCCTTCTGTCTCTCTTCAAATCCGGCATTCCCTGCATCAAATTTGTCGCTCCCTATTAATGCTGCAGATACCACCTCATCCGAAACATTTCCCTCCAATGTAAATAACTCTATATCTTGCTCCTGTGATCTTAGACATGGACCCCTTGGGCTACTTACCTCATCAGAGCAATTGGTATTTTGAAGACCAGACTCAGAACCATTACCCATTTTCCCATCAGACTCGCCAATTAATTTGGGTAAAACATGATCATCGAAACTGTTTTCATCGTTATTAACCTGAAAATCTTCATAAACCTCAGCTGGCAGACTCGAAGCAGACAACCTAGAAGAATTAGCAGACAACCTAGAAGAATTACCCCTCCCTGCTCTATTGGTTGAGAAATTGGTAGACCAGTTAACCTCCAATAGGTCCGCTGCAATCTCAGCGCGCTCTAGTGAACCCGCCCTTTCCACCACAGCACCACTCCCTTCATCCCGCCTATCATCATCCTCCTCCGCGGATTTTCGTCCAAACATGAACCCAAAAATTGGGGACCGGCTAGAATTAGTTGTCATCACAATCTTCTGACTGCCCGCAGCAATCTGAGTAACAGAACTCTGCAGATCAGAATCTAATAAGTCACAACTCTTAGACTGTTTTAACTTTCCATTCAAAGTCTGCTCATCTGTATCATAGCCAAAAGAAGACTGATGAGATAAAGCAACAGAATTTCCTTCTTCTTCTGCATTGACCTCTTTAAGAAAGTAAGCTTCTCCCTTGTGATCCAAGTACATGTGGAATTTCGCTTCCACGCCATTGACACTTATGTTAACCACCTTCTCCTTTGTTTTCAACACCCCTTGAAATTTCCCAAACCTCACATTCCAAGGAGATGATTTGAAGCTCCCATCTTGTTGTTGGACTACAATTATATCCACAGCTCCCCCAAACGGATGAAATGGGCCGGAAACCGTG
Source organism: Macleaya cordata (assembly GCA_002174775.1). Classification (NCBI taxonomy): domain Eukaryota; kingdom Viridiplantae; phylum Streptophyta; class Magnoliopsida; order Ranunculales; family Papaveraceae; genus Macleaya; species Macleaya cordata. The sequence continues at coordinate 315,066 of MVGT01001902.1, read as the reverse complement.
TAAACGCCCTGCGTGATGTAACTACTAAGCTTCTCCACTGCGAACATCCTCCCAAAATTTGATTTTTAACAATACAAAGATGATCACAAAATCTCAAAATCTCTGGTTTACTAATAAGACCCCAAATGAAAATGAAAATGAAAATGATAATGATAGCAGCCTCACAAAATTGTGAGGCTTTCTGGCTGAAAACAATAACACCCAGATCTGATATGGTCGAAACCTCCTCAAAAACCAAAACCCAGTACAAGAAACTCACCAAACTCATCGAATCTTGGTTCACCTGATAACAGAATCACACGAAAGACCAGCAATTCGCATAAAAGAAATGAACTCAAATCAAAACCCACAAAAAATTTATCCCCTTTTGTTTATGCAGATTGTGAAGGATTCAATTAAAAAAGAAAAGGACCCAGATCAGGAAATCTCAAAACAAACCCAAAAATGGTCCCTCCATGAGAAGAAAAGCGACGTAAAACAAATCAGTCCAACGCATATTCGCATAAAACCATTCCAATGTGCTGGTGGGTTATCATCATTAGATCTCAATAGAACAGAACAGAACAGAACAGAACAAATGTCTGAATTAAAATAGGAATAAAAATAAAATAGAAAACAGGGTCCGATCAGTTGGTTGGACTGACCTGAATAACAGATTCAGAACCAATGCTGAGACAAAACTGGTGCCAATTACGTCTCTTCCTCTCTCTCTCTCTCTCTCTCTCTCTCTCTTGAAGGGTTTTTTTTTTTTGGTTCTTTCTTTTCTTTGTGGGGAAGGGAAGGTGGAGAATGCAATGGAGAGATCCAATGGAGTCTACGTCAGCACGTCGGAGTAGGATAATTGAGGTACGTGGAGAAGAAAGACTGCGGAAATCCCAAACGTCTACCTCATCTTTATACCACCACCATCACCCCCATTTCTGCCATTTAAGTTTTTGAAATATGGTTACAGTCCTCCTCAAGGAGGAAGACGACGTCTTCTTTTTAAATTCTACGGATCTCTTTATTTGGTATTTATTTCTCGAGATTTATGACACCCAATCCTGCGGTGGTAAAACCTAATTGCGGCGTGTACATCTCAGGAGGACTCTAATAAATCAGTTTTTAAGGTTTTCGCGGACAGATACGATAAAAAAAAAAGGTTAATGAAAACTTTTTCGGACGTTGACAGACCCGTTTCTTTGCTTCCTTGTCTTACTCTAACATGCGCACCCCCAAAAAAAGATGATCTGGTGTAATAGTTTGTATTTTACATTCGAGTGCAACCATTGTCACTCATGTGATGAACGGTTAAGGTTGAATCCAAAACTAAGTGGGGCCCACTAGCTTATACTCCACACATGCAAGGGAAAGTTGAGTGGGAACTCCTAAATTCAATCCCTTAACCATCAAATTCTAGGATTTAGGAATGGAGCTTGAATAGTGGCAACTGAGAAGTTTAGGGTGGTACTTAAGTAGAGGTGTTAATCGCTTAAAAACCGGCACGGCACGGCACGNAAAATAACATTTGACACATGCAAATTTCATTTTGCATAAAAAATGGATATTGGCACGATTAGGCACGGTTAGGCACGGCTATGACACGAGTTGGCACTCTAATGGCACAGTTATGGCACGATCAGGCACGCTAATGGCACGATTGAGCACGCTAATGGCACGGTTAGGCACGGTTGATGGTGGCACGGTTGTTGGCACGGTAACTGACACGTTAATGGCACGATTAGACACGGCTAATGGCACGACTAATGGCACGGTAAGGCACGGTAGGCACGACGTGCCGGCACGGCACGGCACGGCTTGGAGCGTGCCGTGCCAATGTGCCGTGCCGTGCCCAGTCATTTGTGTTCATGGCACGGCACGGCACGGTTATTAATCGTGCCAGCCGTGCCTCGTGCCGTGCCGGCATGGCACGCTACTTAGCCATGCCGTGCCAGCACGGCACGGCCCACTTAACATCTCTATACTTAAGGAGGATTTGATCGGACTAGGTGAAAGGAATGGATTTTAGGCCGTTGATGGAGGGAAGGAACGAAAAGATAGGCAAAGGACTTCTGATTCTGGACAATGGACAGTCCATCGCCTATTTATTGTATTTAAGTTAACAATCTTCCTTTCATCACATGTATATTTTCTAACAATAATGCTAGTTGTACTTCTTGGATGACTCCTAAGAGCATCTCCAATGCAATGTAGATGCGGCAAAAAATAGATGCTACGTAGGAAAAATATACTTTTTTCCAAAAAAAAAATTCCTCAAATGCTAATGTGAAGATAAACTTTGAAGCTGAGTTGACATTATAATGAAAAGGTATTGGTAGAATGGGAAGACATTGGCGTGGGAAATGATGGCGAAGACATTGTGAAGCCCATTGTCTAATTCTATACATTCAACTTCACAATGTCTTCGTTTTTCATGCTAATGTCTTCTCATTCCACCAATGCCTTTCCATTATAATGCCAACTCAGCTTCAAAGTTTATCTTCACATTAGCACTAAGAGTTTTTTTTTGGAGAAAAATGTATTTTTTCTACATGACATTCATTTTTTACCACATCCACATTGTATTGGAGATATTCTAAGATGTGGTGGTTGTTTCAAATATTAAAGAGTCTGAAATAATTTTACACAAAGCAGATCTTGCCACATCATCCTGTGAGTCATCCAAGAAGTACATAAAGCATTATCCATTTTCGAATGCATGGAAGAAAGGAATACGACAATACGTACACTGTCGTGGGGCAGGCAAGTGGATTTTTTTTTTTTTACGAGAGTATCCAAAACTGGAACTGCTAGAATTGGGAACACCATGCTGCTTACTTATTGCATCTAATTAATCTTGGATCTTTATAGAACCAGGACAAAACCAATTAATAGGATCTAAAATTGATTTATATTTATCTTTGCAATAGCATTGTCCGTTCATACAGATTCAATGGCGGTTCTCTCTTATTATCAGAGATCGATAAATCCTCTTTGGGTGGCTATTACAGTACTGCGTAGCATTCATCGTGTGATTCAGAGTTTTGAGTCTTTTCAGATTTGTCACATTTATCAGAAAACGAATGAAGCGGCTGACCATTGCCATTGAATTTTCTATTTATCGCATTTACAAAAATGGAATTTTAAGTTTAACAAGCTAATCAAATACCACAATAAAATCACATTTTCCAAAATATGATGTATTTTAATTATCCGAACTTGACATAAACATAAGTAGATAAATCTACCTAAAAGACTTATTTCTTTATTCTTATCGCAAAAAAGACTTTATCTTTCTTTTTCCTCTCTTTTTTTTTTCTCACCTTTTACAATAAAGAAACAGTCAGAATATTTAAAGCACCCAATTTGGTTCTCTTCTTTTGACCTAACATTGGAGAATGAGACACAACCAAACATTATATAAAGGATTAAAACGTGCGTGTTCTATGTTTTAGTCAAGAAGCCCAAGTTCTGCAGACAAGATAACCAAAAGCAGAGGAAAATAAGATATCAGTGCAATTTCGTTCACTTAATTGTAAAGTTGGTGAGCTTCACAACCTATTATCTAGTTGTGGCTCTTAGTGGGATGTTATTTTGTGCACCTTATTTAACAGTCTGTGTATTTTTTATTTTTTTTATATCTAAGGTGTCCGGAGTCTCAACTTATTGCACTCAATTATTTCTTGGAGTATGAGCAAACTTTTTTCATCTACTCACAATTACATCAGATTTAATGAGAATGGTCATCAGGAGGATCGAATTCGTGACACCCTTTTTGAAAACCAGCAACTCGACCACTTAGCTACTCCCTGATGGTTTAATATTAGGTGCATATTGTATTAGCAGCCTTCTGGACGGTGCCACAAAAGGGCCACGAGGGCGCCATGCAGGCGCCACGAGAACGACACCACCACAGACGCTTCGCCTTTTGAGGTGAAGTCACTCGGGGGTCTCACTTCATTTTAGGGGGGGTCGATCGAGATGAAAAGGATTGGANGGGGGGTCGATCGAGATGAAAAAGATTGGAGGCCAAGAGAAGAAAGGACACCTGGGGAGGGCGCTAGAGCGCCATCACCCGGAGGAAGGGCGCCACTACGACAAGGCGCCATTCCCCAGAGCGCCCCTCCCCACCAAGACAGTCCTCACGAGAAAGAGACCAGGAGAGAGTCTGAGCGATACCGTTAGGGTACCTCTCGTACCAATCATGAGGATCCCTACCAGGAAAAGCCACCCTGACACCTGACGAAGTGGTCTGCTGGTCACGTGTCAAGAATATCCTCAAATCTCGTCTCTCTCCCAAAAGAGGAAGGGACAGAAGGGGGTCAAAAGGGGAAAGACCCCCGGGATACCCCAATAGAGTACGGCTATAAATACCCGTAAAAGGGGAAGGCTTGGAAAATGTAGAAAAAAAAGGGATTCTCTCTCTCTCTCTCTCTCTCTCTCTCTCTCTCTCTCTCTCTCTCTCTCTCTCTAAGGATATTTCATTCTTCTTCATCCACTCGTCCTTCATCTTGTAAGACCTTCCCTGGAAGAAGTGATAGTTCTTCAAGAATCGCTGAATCCATCAGTCAGATTCGAGGTAACCTTCATCAAACATTCTACGTTAATCCCTACTCAGGTTATCGACAATACACATATTTCGCCCATCATCTAGTTGTCAAGTGTTATATAGTCAAACCTCTCATCTTTTGACAACATAACATTAAACCGCTAGTCCGCTAGATGATGGGATTAATGTGTATCCTCCCTTAATTTTTGTAGGGTGCCTTATATTACCAATGTACCATTCAAGGAGTTAAACATATTGTTTCGGGGCGGGATCTTTTTTACCCGGTCTCTTTTTACACAACTTTTAACAAGTTTATGGGGTTTATATGGGGACGATCCAAAGGATAATTTTCGGTGAGGATATCCTTTTCACAATACAAATTATCCCTACCAAAAATCAACTTATACTAAAAAAAAATTAATCTCATCAAAAATTAATTAAAAATCAAAGTGAGTGAGTGATCATTCTAAAATTTGTAACCTCCAAAATCTTCTAACTCCCTCACCAAATAAATAAGCGAGCTAGAAATTTAGATGAACTGATTCTTTATAAGGATGATATACATGATAAAAATATCATCCTCAACTAAAATCAGTATATGAACCGTCCCACAAAACTATGTAAGAAGTGTGTAGATATACATGATAAAAATATCATCATCAACTAAAATCAGTATATGAACCGTCCCATGTGATCCCACGTAGCTCACAAAGCTATGTAAGAAATGTGTAAAAAGTCCGTATCTCTTTTTTTTTTTTCCATCGGATGATGAGTTTGAAGTTTTTAACACTCCACACTCCACAACCATACTAGATGAAGTGATGATGCTCACCCACCATTCAAATGGGTGAAGAAAAGATACGGGCTTTCTAGGAGTTTCCTCATAAAAAACTGTTTTGCTTACCTGCAAAGAAGTTCAGTTTTCACTAGTAAACAAATTTATGGCCCTAAATAACTCTCCTTTCAGAACTAAACGACAAGTGCTTTTCAAATTGGTTTGTCGTTTTCTAGAAGATACCCTTGAAGCGATGACTATTTTCTTTCACATTTACTCTGAAATTTTTATTTTTTATTTTTTTTTATAGAAAAAAACAGGCAGATTAAATGCCCACTAAAATGTAAAATCAAAAGGCAGAAAACTATATGAAATGTTTTTTTTTTCTTTTTTTATAAGATATGAAATGATCTTTATTACTTATGTAATGCACCCTTACTATCATATCTCAATTTATTGCCCTAGAACAAGTGTAAGTAGATTCGTATGATGTAAATTTGAAATAAGTTTAACCTAAAAAAATAAATTAATGGACATGTCAGGAACTATGAGTTTCTCTTTTGGATTTATTTAAAGATATGTGTCTTGATGTTATTATTGGCCGGTGGAAATAATTTATTTTTTATCCTCCTTGAGCTGGTTTAGCCCATAAAAAAACTATGGTAAAAATGTGGCGGAAAACTTTGAAGTTAATGTGATTGGCTATATGGAAAAAAAACAAAAAAAAAAAATAATTGTGTGAAAGAGCTAATGCAGAATTGCAAGTATAATAAATAAAAACAAGTAAATGACGAGAGTAGTTGACTAGCAAGCACTAGATGATCAATTATCGACAATAAATTAAGTGTTATGAACGACACAGATAAACTGTTTCTAATAGACAAAGAAAACTTCTCCACCAATATAATTACATATACATAACGATATAGCGACTGAGATTCGAACACAATGGAAACAAACCAACTTACTAAATAGTTGTTGGTAAAATTAATTTGTATTGGACTACAAAATCAAATTGATTTTTTCAAATAGTTGGCCATCTTAAATATAGCACGCAAATAGCAAACACCAACTAATTTAGTTGGTAAAATCTTAATAGCACATATCTAAACTTAAATTCGATGTACGGTGAGATAATAAAAAAATGTGGAAAGACTGCATAATCTAAGAGTGTTCTACTACTCCCTATTATATTGTACATTTTTTTCGTGTTATTGGTAGTTGAGTTTTATGAGTCGTTATTGGTGCATTTCTTGGCCTTAAAACATTATTAATAGTTTAAAATATGTACATTTTTTCCTTCGTATAAAGTAAGAGTTGTTTATATTAAAAATAAAATAAAAATTACAACTAAAACACATCAAACACAAATTTTTCTTCTTTTGTCTTTCAAAATTTCAAATAATGGACAAGTATGGGTCGTATGTTCCATGGAATTGGCATGGGTTACTTTAATAAAATAAACAAATGAAGAATCTAGTTAAGTAGATCCAAGTAATTATTTACAACTTGTGCACTCAAAACACTTCAATTACCTCGTGATTAATGCTGATATTAAATCTTCTAATATTAAAATAATGAAAAAAAATTATATTTAAGAAATCATAATTATTGATATTTAAAATACTTTAAACGGTACAATGGAAGTACAGAAGAATTATTATTTTTTAACATTTAACCTCTCTAGAAATTACTGAAATTTGATATTTAAACAATATTATTGACTCTCATAATTTATTTATTTTATTTATTTAAAATGCGATATTCTAGATAAAATCGTACAGTACATTTAAGTACGTACGAAATATGAGAGAAGCAGGACCAAGCATATCATGATCTGCCCGTACCCTCTACACTCTACATTTGTTGCCTTCAATATGGCCATATCGGGACCACATTTTGGGTTTGGCTTACACTCCAAAGCTCTAATTTATCCTGTCCCTACTCCCTGCTTCCTAATAAATACAAAATACCAAAAAGATAGCCAAAAACCCCTACTTGGAAAACGTTTTAGGATTTAGCCTAACAAACGTTTTCTTTTAGTCTAAGGCCCAAGAGGGTTTCAGTCAGAGGGTTTCAGTGTGTGTAATTTATAGGAAGAGGGTTTCAGTGAAACCCTCTCCGAGAGGGTTTCAGTCAGTTATCCTTGGGTCTTAGACTAAAAGAAAACGTTTGTTGGGCTAAATCCTAAAACGTTTTTCAAGTAGGGGTTTTTGGCCAAAATTCCCAAATAAAATCATTATAAAGTTTTCAATTGTAAAATATTCAAGAATTATTGTATATTATTCTAGATTATCTCTTTAACATGGATTTAGATAATAATATATTGTTTTTTTTAAAACAGAAGAATTAGAACAATAATCAGCTCAAATATTTTAAGGGGAAAAATAAACATAAAACTACTTTTGTATTAAGGACGCAATAGTTTTAGTTACTTTTTTTAGTGGGGCATTAAATTATGGTTCACACAAAACTTATTGAATTTGTAGGCTTTCAACTTAAAACCAATTGGCAATAAATAGTGTGACCTAGGATCATTATATATTAGGTTTGCTCGATTCTTATATCTCATGTGGGACTATTCTCATCATGCATCCTTTCTTTTGCGCCTAACACGTGGAACTTGTTTTGGGTGGCAGGGAGCACGTGTGACCGTTGGACCTATCACGTGTAAGCTTGCGCTCTGTTTCCATATTAAGTTTGTCGGCTTCCAACTCAAAACCAATTGGCTATGAATGGTATGACCCAGGATCATTATATTTTGAGTTTGTTAGACTCTCATATCCCATGTGGGACTATTCTCATCATGCATCCTTTCTTTTGCGCCTAACACGTGGAACTTGTTTTGGGTGGCAGGGAGCACGTGTGACCGTTGGACCTATCACGTGTAAGCTTGCGCTCTGTTTCCATATTAAGTTTGTCGGCTTCCAACTCAAAACCAATTGGTAATGAGAGATGTGACTCAGGATCATTCTATATTAGGTTTGCTAGGCTCTCATATCCCATTTGAGACTATTCTCATCAAAACTATCATAGATGTGGAGGAATGAGGCACAAATGGCTTTCTTTGACCTTCAAATAGCATCCTACGCCCCTTAGATGATATGTTGTTTCGTTCACCCATCTTATTAAGTTTGGTGACATAATGACACTTCAAAAGAAGGTCATGTAACCTCAAGAGGTTGGTCAAACAGTTAAAGTTGTTGTGTGGCACCTCACATTAATATTGGAGAAGGTTTTGTTGAGTTAAATGTCTAATTTTCCCATGTAGTAACTATTTTTTTATCACATCCACGATTGTATTAAATATGCTAGTTCTTAAGACCACTATCTATTCCACTTTATACTTAGCAGTTGTAAGTAAACATGTAAAACTAGACTTAGCAACAAGTCAAGGTTAGAGCCGACTATATATGAGTTGGGGGATCAATATATATTATCAAAACCTAACCTTTACTAATTTATCAAACATACATGTGTCACTTTTCAAACCCTAATCTTAGTTAGTTTGTCATTTTCTATATAAAATAGGAAAATGAGTCAAAGTCAACCTTAACACTCTAACAGGGCTTGACGAGGAAATGAATCAAAAATGTTTAATCTTAACTTTGATTTGCTTAGCTAGGGAGTCGAGTTAAAATAAGGTTAGCTGCTAGAGTTAGAAGTTAGGACAAGGTTGGCTGGATGGGGTCATATTTTGCCACCACCATGTGTAACACATGCAGTGCTTTGGTCTAGGAAGAGGCCTAAAGATCTCAATTACCAAGAAAAATGAGATTGGTAATGCATGTACGTGATGGTACCATACTATTACCATTAATGTAGATTGGAGGAAATGATAATGAATGAATGAATGGTTATTGAGATGCAGGAGTAGGTACGTAGGTCCATCTATGGATTTGTGGGAAGGGGGGAAGTAATTAGTTAGTTTGGTGGATACTCACTACTTTAATTAATTATTAATTATTAAGAAAAAAAAAGAAGAGTAGTGTTGTTTGGACCGATCTAATGCCCGACGAAATGTTAGAAGTATAGGTGGCATGATCAGTCCCACTTCCACATTAGTTAGAAGCCTCTTCATAACACTTTGGGAAGATAAATATATATGGTGGATCTTATTCTACCACAAACATCAGGTATATGTTTTATAAAACAATAAAACTTTGTGGCCTACCCATATTACAAAACAAATATCAAATACTTATGTGGTAGGGTGGGACCTATCATTTTTCCCCTCCCAAAAATATTTTGAAGAAGTTTCCAAGTTATGTAGCAGTGGGATCCACAATGAATCTGACATTTGTTTTGTTATATGGTCGGGTCAAAAAGCAGATGCTGTTCCAAAAATCATTATTGAAAGAAAAGTTAGAAAAGTTTTACTTTAATATTTATTAAAGAGCAGGACTACACAGGAGTACTGGTGGAGTGGAGGGGGGTGATCCGACAGAGCAGTAGAGGAGGGGAGGGGTGGGGTGGCAGAAGTGCAGATTTACTACCCTACGCAAGGACAGAACCACACTCAGAAACTCCAGAAAGGGGAGTGACATGCATTGGCACTGTTGACTGAGCTTTGACCCTAATTCTTTATTACTTATTAAGCAGAGGACTGAGCTGGCGATGCCGACTGATCTAACTGGTCACGTGATCAGATTTTATAAATAAGATTTTTTTAATTTAATTTAATTATTTTATTGTTTTAAATGTATTAATTAGGGACTGTGGTTTTTGGCAATAGCATTCCTTCCATTGAGAAATGAAATCATTCTGCTTCGACTCTTAACATAAATTTGTCCCCCGGTCTTTGCAAGTACGTAACAAGTTCTTTGCCCATGTATTATATATATAGTGATTTGAGCAAGATTCATTCTTTACATTGTGTTTATTTATTACATTCATTAGTAGCTAGGTTTATATAAAGTGCAAATATAATCTAAATATTGATTTTGATCTACATAATGAAAAAATCATATTGAATTATTTTTGCGTGTAGAACATACGAAATTTGTGTGAAGATAACATATTTATGTGTAAGTGAGATGTGTGGATTTCTTTCTTCTATAGAAACATTTTGAGCCTTTTCAAATTGGTGGTATGAATGGCCACGCGTGGAGGCACTTATTTGAAACTAAGTTTGCCAATTAAACACAACTTCCTTGGTTGCAATGACCAAAAGTTCAGTCAGTCTTTGCTAATCTCTTTTTGTGGTGATGACTTGCTTATCTCTTTATATTAGTCTACATATTATTTTTGTATTACAAACAAGTTTTTTAAAACCTTGTGAAAATTAATATAAGACGGTTATATTTTATTTTTTTTGGTCGGCAAAACAAAAGCTTATCTTAATAGAGGAAGAATGTACAAACTATGAGAGGGGTTATTAAACCCCCACCTTATTTAATCCTATCAAAGACCTACATTTTGTGTAGTCTACATAAAAGTGATCTAGGGGCTCCATTAGGTGAAGATGTTCTCCTCATTATGTATATCATCGTATTTAAAAAATGATTCAGTTCTACCACTTTTAACTCCTTTAAATCAGCCTTTAAAAAATTATAAATTATAAATATTTTTTCTACCTTTGTTTCTCGATAAATTTTTGAATGGGTTAAAACTAAATTTTTTTTAGAATATGACGACAATGAAGTACATATTCATTTGAAATCAACATTTAGAGCATCTCTAATGCAAAAGTCTTATAAAACAATATCTTATCTGCGTGGCATGTCTTATAAGACAATGTCTAATCTACGTGGCAACAAAATTTTCACAATAGACATTGTTGAAAAAAATGCATCTCCAATGCAAATGTTTTGGGATGACTTTTTAACTTATGTGACACTTAATTTTTGAATGGGTCAAACTTATTTGGTTTAAAAAGTAACTAAAATTTTTAGAGGGAAAAAAAAAATACTGATGTGGACCGTAAGACATTGTAAAGATGAATGTCCAAAAATAGACATTCTGCTTCACAATGTCTAGAATAACTACCGCCACGTCATCATCGCATCCTTTCTTCATATTAGCATTGGAAAAAGTTTTTTTAAATAGAATGTCTATTTATCCTACGTGGTAATCTTATTTTACCACATTCACATTAGCATTGGAGATGCTCTTAGATCATTTTTACGTAGACCCCACAAGATGTAGGGCTTCAATGGGGTTGAATAAGATGGGGATTAATAACCCCTATATATTTTCACAAATTCAAAAATAAAAAGAGTGATGCTAGGCTTATCGAGAATCCTACGGAATTTTCTACCGAAAACATAATCTACTGTGGTTGCATATCAAAGAATGGATGTGAATCACGAATGTACGTGAAAAATATTTCTCCCTTCGAATTAACTTTCAATTTTATGTAAAATTTTGTTGTAAATTTAACATTATCCAAAACAAAAAGATTCAAATCCCCTTCCAGAATCCATTTCTTCCACAAATGCAGCACACACTAATTAAAAACAAGAATACAAAATTATGTAGGTACAACCAGCACAATTACATGTACCCAATTAATTGGTAATAAGTTAATAACTAATCCACATATAGACTAATAAAACTCTCAAAGTTCCCAAATAGATTAATAATTCTCAATAAAGTACTTTGAACTTTGAAATTACTACTTCATCTCTATCCACAAACCTTACCATGAGTTTCAACTTTTAAAAAGAAAAAGAAAAATATAAAATTTATTGGAAGTTACACACATATTGAGAATTGCAGAGAGTGAGGACAGATCTGGTGAGATTAATATCAGCCATAGCCAGCAGCATTGAAGGTCACATTTTAATATCATAACACGACAAAAACTACATATAATATTTTAAACACATCCCAGCAGCTAGCTGCTGCTCTGTTTTACAATATAAATACAAACACCAACCACTTTAGTTGTTGTGTAGAAGTGCTAATAAGAAGTTATTATTAGGGTTTTTTTTGTTTTTGTTTTTTGAGTGTGGGTTGTTTTTGTGTGTGCCATGGCATGTTTAGACATGTTCAACTCAGAGCAGCAACATCATCAAAATTTTTGTTCACAAATGAGTCCAAGAATCTCCTTCTCCAACGATTTTGTTGACACCCAAAGAATCATTAGCCATGAAAGAACCTCAAGAGATCATCAAACACCTCCAGCTTCTTCAGATTTTGAGTTCTCTGTTACTAATTACTCCATGATGGCTGCAGATGAGCTTTTCTTTAAAGGGAGATTGCTACCCTTCAAGGATAATAATTGTACCAACAAGTTGCAGAAGATGACTTTGAGAGATGAGCTTCTTACTGATGATCACAATGATATTGGAACTGCATCACAGAGGCCACCCAAGAGTCCTATCAGGTGGAAGGAGCTTCTGGGTCTGAAGAGAAATCGTGGCAATGTGTCGTCTAAGAAAGCTAGTAAAAGTGATGGGTCCATGGAGAAAGTTGTTGAAGGAAAAGGGTCAAAGTTAGGTCATGAAGAGGTGCATGATAGCAAGAATCCACAGGTGGGGAAAGTGATGATGGAGATCAATAAAAGTTTAATTAGTTTATTAATCTGACTTGGGTTTTTTTTTTTTATTAGCTACATATATTGGGTATTTATAATCTGATTTGGGTTTTTGTTTTTATTGATTGCAGGAAGTGGTAAGTGATGGAGGGTTCAGTTTTAGAGATGTGGATGCATGATGATGATGATCAGATTGGGGATACAGAAGCCATTTTTGATGGAGGAAAGTATGTAGCTTGTAGAGATATTGGGCATTTTTTAGGGGGAGGAGGAAATGGAGTAACTTTAATTCTGCTAATTTTTGGGTGGTAAATGGGAGTTGATCTGAGTTTTTGTTACTAGGGTTTAGTTTTAATTTTAACTTTGATTCATGTTTTTTTTTTTTTTTCTTTTTTGTGTGTGTGGGTGTCTAGCTCCTAACTTGTATTGTTCATCATCATCATCATCATCATCATCATCATCTAGTTAGCTAGAAGCTGGTGTAGTTTGTTTGGCTGTTGTGTGTATAAAAAGTGTTTGCAGTTGAAGAACTCTGTGATGTTAACCATGAGATCTTAATCTATCTAGGGTGAGACTTTTTTTGACATTGATCTCAACTGTTCCATGTTTTGTATTATCTATTTCTTTTTATTTGAGAAGAGTAAGGTATGATTTGATAGTAATACTTCTTTGTGTTTCTTTCTTCTATGTTTCTTTGCAATCAAAATCTCTCTTTCTCTCTCTAGACAAAAATTAAGTATCTCTACCAATAAATAAATAAACGAATCTGATTAAATGGATCTTGATTTTTGAAAAAGATATGTTGTTATGATTTTATCTGCATCATCGCCAAGTTAGCTTCTGTTCATAACAACAGAAGGAATCTTTGGGTTTGGGTCCGCCTTCCTGAGTTTGAGATGTTCACTCACCCCGGGACTTTACGGCAAAAATTAATTCTGACCGTTTGATTTCAGTCAAAATTAATAAGACGGTCAAAAGACATGACTAACAAACAGTTATGGATGTGTAGTACGGTCTCTGCTACCCAGGATATTAAATACTGGTCTGGTCTTGTGGTTTGTGGTAGTCAAAAGAAAAGTACAAAAAACTTTTTAAGGACGGTGCGCATTCCACACCATGCATATTTTATTACTTTTGCGTTTCTGATGAAAAAAGATTCGGCGGGAAAAATCAAATATTTAGATTAGATTTGATTAGCATTGTTTACTACTTCACCTGCATGTCTCATAGAATCTTTTTTTTAATCCACCGTAGTAGCTTCTCCCCGATTTCAATCAATCTTCTCTCACGTTGAGCCACCTTCTCTTTGCCACGGTTGGATTCTTTGTTTTCACCCGAGACAGATCTGCTGATTAAAAAATGTCCTTAGTTCTAAACGGTAATGTTAGATTTATCGCAAAGCCTATTGAATTTTCTAAGGAAAGCACAATCTACGATGGATGTGTATCGCTTTTAGATGGACGCGAATCACGAAGGTATATGAAAAATAATTTCATCGTCGAATTAGCTTTTGGTAGAAAATTATGTAGGATTTTACTGTAAGTTTAATATTATCAAGTTCTATAATGCCTTTAGAGCGAGAGCATTGGAGCGTTATTTGAAGCCATAGAGCGAGGTTTCACAGGGGGAACGTCACCCCTATACAACGTTTCAAGTTAGTATAAGGGTTTCACCTAAGCCAACGGCCCTAATGCCCCTCCTAAATTAACTGTTTTTTTTTTCCACTTTAGTTTAGGAGTGTAATGTTGAACATTTGAAATAGTAATTGATCAGAGAATACAGTTGGAAAGCCAAGGTAGTTCATTTGATCAATTAATGGAAAGGTTATTAGGGTTTCTAACGCTTCATATTAGTTCCGGGAAACATATTAGTGTAGACTAGTTATATCTCTAATGCATGTTCTCACATATTATTTGGGGTTTTGTAAAAAAAGTCCCTGAAAAAAAAGTCATTGTAATTTTAATCCTTATTTTATAAATTTAGTCCCTACTTTTATGACTTTTATGTCCAAAACTAAGGACTAAATTTATAAAAAAGGATTAAAATCACAATGACTTTTTTTTTAGGGACTTTTTTTACATTTTCCATAATTTTTTTTAATTATAACCTTGTGTTGTAAAAATGTGAAAAAAAATTCTGGTACAAGTTTGTTTTTATAATCGAGTTACAGTTCTTATTACCCTTGAATTGGAATGAGAGGACTCTTTCTTGAAGTATTGCATAAAAAACAGAACAAACAGCAATCAATGTAATCCTTGAAAAATTGCTTTCTGCCATTTATGAGTATAATCTTTTACAAATCAAAAAAAAATTATTAGAGGTTATGTGGCATTGCTTTTTTTTTTTTTTTTAGTCTTAGATTCGACTAGTTTTTTTCCAGCATATAGTTTTGGATTAGTTTTTTGCTCCCCCATGGTCCGAGGACAGGGCCAGGTTTGAGATTATGGGGGCCCGAAACAAAATTGTAAAACGGCCAGGCCCTAGATGAAGTTTTTTAGCAAAAATATTATCTCATATTATTTATATATAGAGAATAACATAAATATTAGGGGGCCAATGCCGCTGCTTATGCCGCATACTCTCGAGTCCAGGGCTGTAGTCATTCAATCACACGACTCATGAAATAAATGTAGGTTATCCTGCTCTTGGGTCATTCGATTCCTTCTCTTCTTTCATTGATGTTCCAAAACCAAAACTAATCTTTTAGTGATTGCTTAGTTGCACAATGGAAGTGGCCACATCCTCCTAGTTCTATCAGAAAGTCACTGTGTCTAAATTCATATACCTAACCTTTCTTCTTCTTTTTGTTTGTTTTGTTTTTTTTTTCATAGGGCACTTGTAATTACATTTTTAGTGCCATTCAGGTCAGTCTATATCCATTAAAGCGACCCTAATAAGAGACCCTAGAACTCTTCTCACTTTTATGTTGCCAAAGTTATGTTATCTCTTTTCTAAATCTACAAGGATCTTTTGCATATAACCTCCGTACATGCCAGTCAGTGAAATTGGGAGTCACTTTCATTATCTGTTTAGTCTTTTTTTTCTTTTGTTTGTCCAGGTCAGGAAATTGATTTGATCTAAAAAAGTAAATGTTTTTAAAGGAATTGGAATTCAAGAATCAAAAGTTCAAAAGCAACAAGAGATCTGAACTCTCACTACCAAATGATAATGGTAGGACTCTTCATTGCCCACATAAATGATTACTGTGAATAAGATATATGGTTCAAAGTGAAGCTGCAACAAAGTAGTTGAGTCTAACAATTTCCTTTTCCTTTTTCTGGTAAAGGGTTTCTTTCTTCTTTCTTCCTATTGCTGTAAGCTTATTAAAGGGTTTCTTAAAGGTCTCAGAAAACAGCCTAGGTCTCCCTCTTTTATTAGTCTGATTGCAACTTGGGTGTTGTTCAATTTCCTTCATTTTCTTTAACATTTTATTGCTTTTCTTGTTTGTTCAGATAAAAAATTAACTTTTGTAAGGATTTAACTTGATGGGCAATCACTTAATAAAGCAACCATGATTAGGTTTTTATCATATGATTCTTCAGCCCACTAGCCATCAGACCATATGTAGGACTTCCAGGTGGTGGTTGTAATAGAGAAACACCTTTTAGTTGTGAATTCCATTTCAGTGGATAAAAATCATTTTTTTTAGCAAAGACCAACCAAATGCCAATACATAGTTCAATTACAACCCAGAGTCATAATCCATCTTCACTGTGGTGGAGGTGGCACTATCATGCCTTTCTCTGTTTCTTGGGTCTTTAAAGTGAGTGTTCAAAAGGATGAAAAGCACTTTGATGTGGGGAGAGGAGTTCTGATTTAGTGGGGTTAACAACATATAATAATGACAGAGCTGTACCTCAAAGGATAGAGATGAGCTACTCAGTTAATTGACTGAATCATTATGGCCCATCATCACCATCATCTTCTAACTCATGGCTCTCTGAATCACTCATGTTTGTTGATACCTTCTGTATTTTCTCATTCTCTATTTGTTGAAACAGTGGTAGTGTGGTACCTTTCCTTTAACCTTTAAATTCCATAACCATTATATCATGAAACCCACCAATACATAGAATCCCTAGGAGCTGATCCCCTTAACAGACCTACTACTTCCCTACAGGCTACAAGTTTACAATCACCAAGAATTTCAGTCATTTTCTATTACCTTTTTCTCAATCTGTCTTTCCACTCTGTTTTGATGCATCATTTTTTTCAGGTATCTTAAAACATTTGGTCAGTGAACTATTTCTTTCTATTACACAAAGTCTAGTTATATTTAAAATTAGGTACTTATTAGAATATATATATTTTCATGCAAGATCCCATCTTAAAGAATGTTATGTGAAGGACTAGAATGAGATGGCATCAAGCTCATACTTCAATTACGGTATTCTCTTTGTTTAGGATCTAAGTTAACATGTCCACAAAGAACTAAACAAGAGGCAAATTTCACAGTCAAGACTCTTATCAATCCAAAATTTTCAGGTAGTGTAAGAACAGAACATCATCTCCCCATGAAAGTAAACAAGAAGACTAAAGTGATCTCTTTGAATTGAACATCAGAATTCTTCAAAAACCCATATCCATGTTCAGAACTCATTTAATCATACATCATAATAAAGTTTAAAATATAAGAAGGAAAGGAAATTTGAAACAGTAGATTTTCATCCCATCTTAATACTGAAATTTCAATTTCTCCTCCTTGGCTGTGCTTGAACTCTTGCAATGAGCAATGGCAGCTTCAATTGCACTCTGTAACTCTTCCATGCTGCTGTCTTTGATTGAGGAAGGAAACTTCACTTTTGCCAGAGAACCACTGTTTGTAGCCGATGTTTGCATAGATGCAGGTGCTGAATTTCTTCTTATGCTCTGTTCTTGTTTCCCTTTAAAATTCGAATTACTCGAAAACGAATGAGTTTTCATTTGCAATTGGCAATTCTTGGTCCTCCCTCTGAAGAACAAGAGAGGTCGAACCATTCTCAGATACCTCTTCAAAATATGACTAGCATCAAATCTCACCTTCTTCTTCGTTGTCTCGTCGTCATTCTCCTCTTCTCTGTTTCCAATTTCACATTGTTTTCGCCATTTCGCCGGACTGAATAATGAGAAAGACTTGACCTTGATTCTTTTCTTTGTCCCTCCACTATTGCTATGGTACTGGTCATTGCTGCTACTGTTATTGTTGCAATTGTTGTTGTTGTTGGTGGTGGGTTTTTGATCTTCTAGAACATCTTTAATGGGGGGAGTAGAGCATCCAAATGAATTGGTGGAGGAGCGGGGAGAGATGGGGAGGTGGGAAAGGAGGTGAAGAGGGAGAAGATGGCCATGAAAAAAAATTTCATCAGCAGGGGAGAGATCAATTGCAAATGAAGGTGGGGATGATGAGTTAGTTTTGTCAGGAAGTGAATTAGTTGAGGAAGGCTGGAGAGAGATAGTGAAGGAGAATTCATGAGAAGGAGAAGGTGGAGAAGAAGAACAAGTGATGGTAGTTAATTCTGTAGGCTTCTTTGTTGATTGACCAAGTTCTTTTGGTTCTGCTGGTTTTGATTTTTCTTCTTCTTCTTCTCTCTCTTTTTTCATTTGAGGCTGTTGGGTATCCATAGTTTTGTGTGAATTTTTGAGTCTCTTTTGTTGCTTTTGTTTGTGGTATTAGAAGAGCTTTCGGGTGGGATAAGGATTCAAGGACAGTAGAAAAGGGTGGATGGTCTGGTTTAGAGAGAGAGAGAGAGAGAGAGAGACTTTCTTGTTGGGTTTTGTTTGTAGGTATTAAGTTAACAACCTTTCAGGAGAGATAAGACTACAAAAGGGTTGTGCATGAAACAAAATGTTCGGCTCACTGTTAGTGGTGTAACTTTACATAAGAGAAATCAGCGCGACTTTTCATTCTTGGCCGTTGGATTCACCTAGGGCCGGTTTTGGGATCTACTAAAAAAGCCATGATTTGATTAAAAAAAAAAGGGGATTTTGGCGAAAAACCCCTACTTGGAAAACGTTTTAGGATTTAGCCCAACAAACGTTTTCTTTTAGTCTAAGGCCCAAGAGGGTTTCAGTCAGAGGGTTTCAGTGTGTGTAATTTATAGGAAGAGTGTTTCAGTGAAACCCTCTCCGAGAGGGTTTCAGTCAGTTATCCTTGGGCCTTAGACTAAAAGAAAACGTTTGTTGGGCTAAATCTTAAAACGTTTTTCAAGTAGGGGTTTTTGGCCAAAATTCCCAGAAAAAAAATTGAAGTAGAGAGAGAAAAGCTTCAATCCAACTCTTATTTTAGAGATCGCCAATAAGTTTGAGGTTCCGTGTGTGGGTCCACCTAGGAGATAGTGGACCACATACATACTCTCAAAGGCATGTAAGATGGAAAGAATCACATGTGGCACCTTCGAATAATTGGTGAGTACTTCATAAATTTCCAACTCCCTTAACTATTAAAAGAAAAAACCTTCTAATGCCCTCAAAATTATCGATGAAAATTTGACCTTGTGGACGAGAGAGTTTGAAGTTTATAAAATGATATAATCTTACATGAGTGGACCAAGAATCAACACTTAGATTTTCTCCGCTCTACAAAGTTGTGTAAAATGTGGTCCTACTGTGTCAGCTAAAATATAGCTGTTTTTTAGGTGTATTAGAACTGCTAAGAGGTGGGCCAGGAAATGCGTCACAATGGATGAGGGCTTTCCTGGCCCATATTGATGTACTGGAGATTTGCTTCTGTTTTGGCCAAACAGCTATGTACTAACACCAAATTCCTTTTTTCATACTTTAGGTACCACAGAGCACTTATTGTGACCACAATGTATTTGAACAATTTGGCCAAATGAACAAGTCATGCTCACCAAAACTAACAGTAACAGTTAACACTTACATTATTATTATAGAACGACAAATTGTCAATTTGGTTTCCGTGTATTAATTCGCACGCAAGTCTGTCTGGTTAGTAGGCGGTCCAATTCTGTCTTCCTTTTTCAGTTTTCACCACCAAATTCAATCTGTAAAATGGATGAAAAAGTTATACAAGTCATGGCAGTAGATAGCTAAGCTAGCTAGTAAGATGAGATCCCATGAGAGTTTGGTTTAGTTTTGGTTTGATTTGTGAAGGTCAACATCTCAACCATCCAAGTCTTCCTGTTAAGTGAGGAAATTAGGAAAAAAAAAAAAACCATCTCATCTGGCAAAGCAATGTGATTAATGGGGCAAGAGGGCGCAAAATTCAAGAAGCAGTTATCATTAAAGATTAATGTGCCCGGGCTTGGCGCTACGCGCTGGAACACATTCTCTGTTCACTAGTATAAGGATTTCATGCAGGACTTTATACTGAAAAACATACAGATATCGTTTTCATTTCAGTGATTTGATGCTTTAATCCACAACGAAGTAACATAAGAATTCAGATAGTACATTGGGAAGTTCCACATCAACTCTCATATCTCTGTATATATTTTATATGGACTGGAAAGTTAAAAAAATGAATCAAGTTATCTTCTTAATAGGGTACAAGTTTATGTCTTATGACCAAAAATAACTTGAAAAGTTGATCACACAAACCTGAGTTGGAACTAAAAAAAAGTAGTATAAAAATTTCAACTCATGATGATATTGCAGTGAGGCAGCTTTCATTCAATCTTAGCTCTACCAAATGAACTCGTATACAATGGAAGCGAATCCAGAAAAGGAAATTAAAAGTGAGTTAATCTCAGGCAACTTCTCTAAGGCATTGGTGAATTCATCAATACCTCTGGCAAATAACCTGAGGGAAGCTAGCAAGCTCGTTGCATCACACTCCAGATCAGTATGCAGCTGTTCAAATATATGAAGCTCAAGCCCTGAGATTCTGTGACTTGCAGTGGTTAAACTAGAAAGATCTCCAAAGGGGTCCTGAACTAACCAAACGTTCGAACCCATCAAGGTGTTCCAATGATGGAATTAATAACGCGAGAATTATCCTGATTTTCCATTCTCCAGTTCTGAAACAATCGTTAGTGCCAAGATAAAGTGCAGAAACAAGACAATGTTGCTGACTCTGAAAAGGATCGACTAGTCACTTTCGCTACCATCTCTAAGTCGGCCTGGAAAGAGCAAAATAAAGTGATATCAGGTTTGTGAATAAGAGTTTGAAATAATTAAATACGAGAAGCTGTTATATTGTCATACTTCCTGATAATCTTTTCCCTTCCATGGCTTCTTTCTTCACTTGGCAGCTAGAGCAAAGGAAAGGACCATCCCAGGGGCGCAATTTTCCTGGATTTTCTGAACCAGCATGTACAGAGATGCCCTCTCCAGGTTTCATCTCCTCCTGACAAATTGCACACCTAAACAACTTGAACAAGTTGCACAAGGGATATTCTGTCTCTAACCTGCAATTCCAACAAGAAAATTCATGTCAGAAAGAATTATGTGTTTCTCTTTCTCCAAATAAAAAGCTATATGAACTCAGAATGTTAGAAATACCATAAAGAAAGGAAGCAAGGAAAATGAAGGGTGTTAAAGACAATATAGATGATAGTTTAAAGTTCACATAATCCCAAAAGTTCCAATTTTAGTTATTAGTGATAATCTGCAAAACACAAACCTTTCGGAAAGCAAAGCGGACCCTTCCTCGTATAATTCCTCCACTACATCTGGCTCAGCGTATTCTTTATCGGTATTAGAGGACGACTCAGATGACTTTTTGCGAAACATGGACTTAAAAACTCCTTTAGTCTGCTTCTTTTGTTGTGCCAAAGGAGGGGTTAGCTTTTCTGGCGGTAATACATCAACCACAATGCACGTTGTATCATCTCTAAGCCCCTTTAAACCTACAGCCTCCTGCAAATTTAGGGGGAGGAATTAGACTAATACATAGAAATCGGCAAGCCTGAGAACATTATTAGCAGATAGAGAAGCTCATCTGAATTGCAATGTACTTTAACAATTTGAGCAGCTGCAGCCTCCGCTGGCATCCCACGGCAACAATTTAGAACCACTTCCGATGCCAAAGCATCCCAAACACCATCGCTTGAGATGATAAGCCTACCTCCAGCAGTAGACAGCTGCAGGAGTGATGATAAAGCAGTTATTATCAAGGAAAGAGTGTGTTAGTGTTATAGTCTATAACAGAGAATTCACGTATAACACAACACCAGTAATGAGTTTCACTCAAAAGTAACAAAAAATGCGGATTAAAGTTTAAAATAGAACTAAATGTGCAAGTCAGACGATTGCAACCCAAATTCATATCATGTTGTACTCTAGAAAACACTCTACTCCCGGTGAAAACTGCAACAGATGAGTGTTCCTGGCCTCCAACGAATTTAAATGTAGTTAATATCATTTAAGATCTGTGATTTAACAGTACCCATTCATATTTGTTCTTCGCGTACTATGCAGCAAGTAGTACTTAATGAGTCAAACATTGATATCTATGAAAAGATTATGCGTGAAAGTTATTTACTAGTTTCATAGATTTGTTTCCTCCATCTCAACTTTTTGGTTTTTCTTGTAATTGTTATGTTTATTTAGAACGAATAAATAAATGAGTATTGCTTCTAAACAAGCAAGAGTCTTGCATGTCTGACTTTGCATAATGGCTGAAGGTCTATTAGGAATTGAGGATGCAAGTAAGCAAAAATGAAGAAGAGAAACAATCAGAGAAACAGCATTCATCTGTTCCTTCAACTTGAGCAACAATGCATCCATCTTCCGAGGTGTCCTGCAAAATTCTGGAAGTAACGTACAGGATGCGAAGATGTGTTTGGCTTGGAAAGATTATTATGTTGCAACAGATGCAACAGATGCAATATGAAACCAAATGCTAGATAGATGAAGCCACATAAATAGCCCAGTCCACAATGACAGCATGTAGAGGTAAGGAAAACATTAAAGTCGTGCATATAACAAGGGTACAAGCAAACCTTAATTTGCTTTACATGGGGGACAGGAACAATGAACTCCCCAACGTCCATATCTCCAATCGATCTTGAAAGGCACAACCCACCAGGCCAGCATCTCAGAGGGCCAATCTGAAAGATCAGGATTAGAAACACATTCAATATCTTTCTTTTACTCCGTACTCATGTTCATTTATCCAAGAAAGAGTACCTTCAAACAAGGAATTGTCAGGAACCATTTCCATGTCTTAGTTCCCAAACACCTAATCTAACCAAGCTTCAGGTTCTGCACTAGCATATGTATAATTCCTGGATTCCTTTAGTTTGGACATGGAAATGAGTTCCTCAACAATAAGGAAAAAAAAATAAAAAATTGGGCAAAGAATTAAAGCTTTTTGGACATGGACATGGAAATGAGTTCCTCAACACTAGCATATGTTAGCTAGTAAGGCTCTGAAACTCTGGATGCCCATACTTAACGTCAGAAATTTGCACCTTATGTGAATTTGCCAGTTTGGCAGGTTGTCATTTTAAAAAGTTCAATTCATTATCTATTCCCCCAAAAGAAATGACTTATATACATTCCTAAGTTTTATTAGTTTTAGGGGGCAAAAAATAGAAGAAAAAATGTTCATGACCTCTTGAGGCTTAGCCTCAGACCTTATGTTGCCATTAATATCTTCTATGAACAGATAAATGATAAAGTACAAGCATAAAGCTCAGGAAGCATCAACACCATTATTCTTATCAAAGATGTAGTGTTTCCCAATTTCTTGCTCTACGCCTCTACCTCAGCCGAGATTTCTTCTATTTTCATTTTGCCAATACACAGAAACAAGAAGATACTGTAAACCTTGTTTATGGGGAAAAAAGTATTCAACCACTTGAAAAATACTACGTATCCTTAAGCTGTAAAGGAAGTAAGAAACATACCTCTGCACCACCACCGGCATTAAGACGACCAACCTCACCTCCACTTGCTGTTATACGTTCCCTTCTGTTGAAAATATGAAGAGTCAACCCCTAATGAATAAGTATAAGCATTTTCCAAGGGAAGCACCATGGGTGGTAAATCTATTACTTACTCCTCTTCGTTGGTTTCAAGCCTATGATCAGCTGACAGAGAATATATAGCACCTTCAGCCGTTTCAAGTACGCAACAGGAATCTCCAACTGATGCTACGGTTATTATCCATCCATCTATTATCACAAATGTGACAGTTGTTCCTGAGGTTTTTGCTGAAAAATCAATCAGGTGGTTAGTCTACAAGTGTCCCATATCTAAACTGTTATACACACAGACACACACACAAAAAGACCACCTTTCCTGAAACATATCAAAGAGACTGTCAATCAGAAAGGCTAAGTTTCCTACTTTTGGACTCAAATGCATGTACATGTTGTTGAACATCTAAAACATATCAAACAAAGTTCGTGCCTTTTCCTTGTATTGGTACTTTCAGTTCAATCCTAAACATAAATAAGTTGGAAGGTCTAGAGAGAGAGTTTGCTAGAAATAAGTACAAGGTTATGCCCAAAAATGGTATGCTGTTCACAGTTCATAGTTTCTCATAGGATTTACTCCAGCAAAGGAACTGCCCACACACTGAACTAATGTACCACTTCTCTATATCCAGCTATGGTTTACTTTGTAAATTGAAGTCAAAAGTTTGCAATGACAATGGCATCCTTTCCGCATGTGGTTAATCTTTTTGTGTGGTGCAAAATCAGCATCATAGATGTGTATAAATACCAACATATTCTCTATAATGCTCTCCTCTTACCTCTCTCTTGAAAATCTTTATCAGTTTTTACAAACCCTGCTACCAAAGCCCTTGGCAATGCTGCAACCCATTCATCTCTGCTAAGATCTGAAGGAATAGCACCCACAATATTATTCAGGAGATTCTCCTTAGAGTATATAGCAGCTGCGGATCCATTATGTCCATCAAATAGCTGCACAAGATGTGATATATTAATTTCATCACTCAAGAGAAATAGATAAGCATGAACTGCAGCTGTAAAAACAAAATATGTCCTGGACGGAGATTCACCAAACTAAATGGGTGTGAAAATATTGAATAACAGCATAAGGCTTTGCATCCTTCTAATACGCAACCAAGACTGAATTGAACCATAACCTCTCTAACTGGGGTTGCATCTCACCTGAATTATGCAACTCTATAGTCCTTCATCAGCATATTCAAGACCACTCTTTTGTGACTTCTGTAATGAATCCTAATCGTAGACCCCCCCCATATTAATGAAACAAATATGCCCTTAAGTGCAAAACTTGCAAAGAACACCGGTAGCATACATAATGCCCTCAACAACTGTCCTAATGACTTCCTTAGACGAATTGACAATATGAAGGACTAAACAATTGAATACACCAAACAAGTGTTTGTATGAGGATAAACAAATCTAAACATATGTGACCCCTTGAGATGGACAAAGGCTTATTACTGCCTCAAGTCTCAAAATGCATTTGACAAAAAGAATCAACACAAATTACCGAAACCCACCATCCAAATCCACTAAAGTAAAGAAATCCTGTGAGATTGAAGCAAAAGAGAGAGCCTGTTACGGCAAACTTACCCCAAAAACCGAAAATGTGGTAGACCCGTCCCCTGGTATCCTTTCGCATTCTGTTTTCAATAATGTGAAGTCCTCTCCTTTCTTGCTCTGGCTGGCTTGTCCGTGTAAGATATCTGGATTCTCAATCTTCTCATTGTTCAGTTCACGCTTGAGCAACACCGCCAATGGGACCATATGATGTTCATTCCTCGTGGACATTGTTCTTCTCTTAAAAAAGCTTCTTATTAAGGAAGCATGTCCACAAGCTCTAATCCTCCATGAATCCGTAATTCAATCAAACTAAAAACAACCGAAGCCTGTACAACGTACCCAAACGAAATTTTATACATACAAAACCTCTTTATATCTATCAATATTATCAATATTCCATCTAAACTTCAAAATTCTCAGACAAACCGAAATACTACAAATCGAATCGAAGTTTTTTAGATCTTCACAGAGAGATTGACGGATGAAACCCAATGCGTAGATTAAACGCGACCAGGAAAAAAAAAATCAAGAGATCGGAATCATCAGCGAGCGAATGAATTCCAGAAAAGACGAAATTTGCGCAGAAATGTTTGTAATTAGGTCAATGTGGTTGAAATAAATCGTAAAACCAACAAGATTCGTGATCAAATAACAGATAGAATCTATTAAAATAAATTAAATGGGGAAAAACAGAGATTAAAATCAGAAAATAATAATAATAATTAAGAAGAAGAAAATGAAAATTTCTTACGTGGAAGAGAGATTAAGAAAGAGAGAGAGGTGATGATTAGCTGCGGAAGACAGGAAAGAAGAGGATTCTGAATTGTTGCAGGGATCGATAGACGCGGATCCCGGAGCCCTGCAAAAGTTCCATTGGAGAGACAAAGAAGAAGAGAGAGAAAGAAGAGAGAGAGAGAGAGAGCGCAATGGAAGCTCTTCCCTCCTTCCCTTCTTCATGTGCTGACGTGTTATCAACGCACCCCGTTTGAAGCCGAATTAGGCCGGTTTTTTAGCGTTCACCTTGGGCCCACCACTCTTTCATTTAAAAAACGCGCCACAAGTTTATCTGTCCTGTTAGGCGCGCCAAAGAGGTTCGACCACAAAACGTGTGGGACCCACCTAAATCTTCCCCGTTCCATCTCTCCCCCATTCCATCATCTATATCTGATTGTTTAATTCACACCATCTGATTTTTCCCCATAACAAGGATCTATCATCGACACGTGTCACAAGTGTTAATATATTAGTTAAGGAGGAGCATTATTTGGATGCACATTTCAACAGAATAAAATAGTTCTTTTTTCAATAACTGGACTTGTTTTGTATATTTGTAACGACAGGCACACGTTAGTGAAGTATTAAGTTTTTTTGTTCGGTTTAGGCTTTATTTATTAGTGGGGTTATGATCCAGTGCTTCAGGGAGTTGAACTCGTGTTCCTTCCGGTTCAACAAGTGTACACGTGGCGTATAATGGGTGCGGGACCGCGTCAACGAACCAGTTACGACTTAAGAAAAGGAATAGTTGAACTGACAACAAAGATTCAGAGAAGAACGTGTTCTAGTTGGAATTTGGAGGTTTCAGTTTCGACACATGGCCCCCACTTATCCGGCTAACACATACTTTCCTCGATGTCTGTCTGTTCCAGTAGACAAATAATCCGAAATATGATTTAACTGGTGAATTATAGCCGTTAGATTAGTATATTTTTCGATTTTGGGATTTGGAATAGCCGTTGGATCTGTTCATTGGATCCACTATGCAAGTGGTTTAGACATTTTGTAGCACTCACATGCATTCTCTATTTGGCACAGAGTTGTTTTAAAAAAATGTTACAGGATCTACATAATTTAGGAGCGTTTGAATACTCTTATCAACACAAAGTTTGTGTACATATATTGCATGTGTTTATATTGGACTTATTTTGTAATTATAGTTGTTATTTATTAATGTGTCATGTTGCTTATTTAATGTTATCGTGGAGTTATTTAATGCTAGAGTTTTATTTAGTACCAATTATGCCTTCTATTTAATAAATAATTTACAATTATGTATATGGAATTTACTAATAGAAAAACATATATAAGGGTATTTTAGGATGTTTTGACAAAAAAAGCTTCACTCAAGTATTTGCATTATGTAATAGTATAAATATAGATATAGATAGATTAGTGGTTGTTATTGTTTTTCTCCTTTTTATTAATGATTTCTCGGTATCATTCATGACGTATTTTTTCATTCTATGATGTTCTCTATGTCTTTAATAGCGTATCTCTTTCACCAATATAAGCTCATACTTTGTAATTGAAAAGTTGACGTCCAATAGTTTAAGTACCTTCCCATATGTTGAAAGTCTTGGATTCGAAACTTAAAAATCTTGTTTGCTACAGGTCTTAGACCTATATAGTTGGGACATTGGAAAGAAGTAAGGATAAGTTAGGAATTAAAGAAATAGAAGTCAGTTTAGCCCCAAAAAAAAAATAAAAAATTGACCACGTTTCTATTGGTCAATGATAATTAACCTATGTTTAGAGGGGTTAATTAATTTATTTATTTTTAACATTTAGAGATGGGTCAAATTAACCATACAAAAATGAAGGTATTTCTAAAAAAAATAATTTTTATAATGTTTTGCTATTTTAGTAGGAGTAGAGGAGGAGCAAACATGTTTTGGTCCAAGGATCTACCAAATATCTTTGACTTTTGTACAAAATCGACAGTCTTTGCGCAATTTTCGCCTTCAATTTCAAGAAATTTAATGGCTCCGGACGACCCCATGTACTGTCAAGTGTCAACTGTGTTATGCAATCTTGTTGAATATACTATCACTCCTAATAAATTTCCTGGAAAACTGTGGGCTATTGGATCTGTCAAAACCTCTTTAAACAGTTTGAGATTTGAGACATCCAAATTTCAGTAGACAGTATGTTATTATCCTCAGAAATGCAATGTAAGTATGTAACATATTTTGTGGGCTCACGATTTTGCCCACTCCTTAATGGGCTGATATAGTACAGCCTAAAAATAGGTATTGTCTTCCATATTGACAGTGTGGTAGTTTGAGTTTTAGTTTGATTGGTTAGACTCCTTTTTTTCTTTATAGGATAGGACGGGACTAATGCATTAGTTACAACATGGCATAGATATATTGTAAATAGTATGTGAGAAACGCAGAAACTACTATTAATATCGATCCAATAGACAAGTGCAAAAAAAGCCATTACCAACAGTTGCAAGAAAGGCTACCACCATAGGCGTAGAGAAAGCCACCACTAATGGATACATGAAAGGCTACCCACCAACGGGCGAAGAGAAGGCCACTGCACAAATCTTTATTTAGAAATACGTACCAACATATATATATATCACACATTACATGGCCCAAATTTAACGGTAATTCCACAGTCGATAAGTCTGGAACGTAATACCTCCCAAGTCATAGGAGGGATGCAAATCAACCGGATAAGTACTTGTTTGCAAATATAAGAGATTGGTTAGACTTCATTACATATCATTTTGTTTCATATCTACATTTAACATGCAGTGGATTATTGGGTTGCTACATTTTCAAAGCACAAATCTCAAAACTTAAAAGCCCGTCGACATTACTAATTAAAGCACTTGCGGACATTTTACAATGCTAAATTCAATAATACTTTTTAGATGCATAAGTTTACAAAAGTGGTGCCAGACGCTTATGTGGTAAGGTAGGACCCACCACTTTTCTCATCTCAAAAGTATTTTGAAGGAGTTTCTAACTTTTATAGCAGTGGGACCGACCATGCCACATAAGCATGGCACAGTTTTTGTAACTTGGTCGGTCCATATAACATTACTGTGCTAAATTTAAGTTCGAAGCAACAACAATGCTGTTTGAACCGACCACTTTACAAAAGTGGTGCCTGATGCTTATGTGCCAAGGTGGGTCCCACTGTCATGTAAGTTGAAAATCCTTTTAAAACACTTTTAAGAGGAAAAAGTGGTAGGTCCCACCCTGCCACATAAGCATCGGGCACTACTTTTGTAAAATGGTTGGTCGAAAAGGTTTTATTGTCATAGCAATCACTTGTTGACGTCCACATGAGTCACAATAGTGGTGGGTGTCCTAGCAATCACCTGTTGACCTCCACATGAGTCACAATAGTGGTGGGTCTACAAAATGGATGGTGCTAGCGTGACACCAACTGTTGGTGTCGACACCAATGGATTTTGGCCCAATACAAGGTTCTAGAACCCACACCAAGGGCTGATTTTTTGGGAGCATATTCTCCTCACTATGTAGAACATATCCACAAAAAATCAACCCATTCTAAAACTTATAATATAATCAAATGTTGACTAGAGATCAATTGGAAATTAACGGTAAGCAAATAAATGGTGAATAATACAGTCCAATGTTTGATTAGGTTAGAAGTTTTGGAATGGGTTGATTTTTGGTGGATATGATCTACATGGTGAGAAAAACTTGCTCCCAAAAAATCAGTCTTTGGTGTGGGCCTTAGAACCTTGTATTGGGCCAAAATCCTTTGATGTCCACACCAACAATTGGTGTCACGTTAGCACCGTCCCTACTACAAAATTGATACGTTGACTTTCTCGATTCGTGTGATGTTGGGTCAAGAAGACCCAAACTGGGAACCTAAAACGCTCAATAGAATTGTGAAGTTAGACCACTAGACCAACGCCCAATTACATTTGTGGCTTTATCGAAGTGCCGTTAGTCTAATGCTGAAAACCACCAATAGTAAACGAGTGTGAACAAAATACCCCTCGCAAAATAACGGTCGTGTGAACGCCAGCTTGGAGATGTTACATCATCAGCATGGGGGATGGGGGTGCTTGCGGACAACACTCTCTTCCGGATAAACCGAAGCTGCTCTCCGGCCGAATTCCGAAAGAATCATCACAAAACCAATACCTTCCTTCTATTTCAGACTCTGACATCTCTTTTCATAATCTGCAAGAAGTAATTCAATCACAAAAAAAAACCCTAGTTAGTTTCTTAGAGATAATTAATGGAGCTCAAACCAGGTTTATCAGCTCTGGTCACTGGTGGAGCCTCTGGAATCGGTAATTTACATCTCTCTCTTTCTCTCTCTAGCTTTATATCAATGTTTAGTATTTTTTTTATTGGTACTTTGTAAGATTGAATTTGCAAAATTGATCTTTTGAACTGATTTATATTATTGAACTTTAGTCATGAATCTACTTAATAACTCTTTCAGAGTTGCTGCGATTTATTGAATCAATTTTGTTTTTGAAACTTTGATGTTTATGAACACAAATTATATGATTTTTTCTAAACATGAGGAGGGGAAATTGATATACAGGTAAAGCACTTAGCCTTGCTCTTGGAAAGAAAGGCATTTTTGTGACAGTTGTTGATTTATCGGAGGAGAATGGAAAGGAAGTGGCATCCTTGGTTAAAAAGGAATGTGCTAAGTTCCATTCAGAGCTGAAATTTCCTTCAGCTTTGTTTATCAGATGCGACGTTACTAATACAGGTAACTTGGCTGTCATTTTCTACCTGTAATAAGTGTTTGATGGGTCATTAGTGGCTGGGCTAAATAGTGGATCTGAATTCTATAGTATTAATAATCATGGACCCATGACAATTTAATTTCAGTTAAACCAGTAAATATGACATACTTTGTATGCAATTCATTATTTTTGAAGTTATCTGTTTTCCCTTGAGTCTGACACCTCTAGGTAACAAACTTATATCTCACTCAATATCGATAAAACATCCAAGGAGTTGGTAAATTTTATGGATCCATGATCCTACATTGTAATTTGTAGTGTTCTAAGAGAAAAAAAGAAAATGAGGATAAAATAAAGGAAAAAAAAGAACTAGAATAGAAAAATGGAGGTAGTGAAGTTACAGAAACAACATTAGTTCTTTGACTCAATTTCAGGTGTAATCTATTTAGTTGTTTTGTTAGGGATCTTGAGAGACTAAGGAGATAAAGGAGAATCAAAGCAAAATGCTTTTTTGATTTTGATTTAGATTTTTTTTTCCCAGTTTGTACTGTTCTGGATCATGAACTTATCATTCAAAGCATTGCAACACGACTGCCATACTTAAGTGATTTTAGTACTCCCCATGTATCATTTTTGTTGGTAAGGCTGCAGGGTTACATTGAATAATGACTAAATCCATTTGCCATGTCTACCTTTAACTTTCAAATGTTAAGTCCTGACTTTGCTGTTATGAGTAGGAGAAATTTCTGCTGCTTTTGAGAAGCATTTGGCGACGTATGGAGGGTTGGATATCTGTGTCAATTGTGCTGGTATGAGTAATCCTGTACCATTTTATCAAGATAAATCTGATGGTGCTGGTTCGTGGAGACGTACTATCAATGTAAACTTGATTGCAGTCATTGACTGCACTCGCCTTGCGGTATGCATTTAAGTGAACTTGGTTTTCTGTAGTCGAGTATGGCCGTATAGATTAACAGAAACCTTAAGTCCTTTCGTCTTTGTGTGAATTAGAGTTGGCTTGTCATCTATTCTGATAAAGTTTTCATTAGTTGCAAGCTTCATTTTGATTTTTGAAATTTGATTGCTGGAGGTTATGTTTCTTGCTATTGCAAAAATTTAGTTCCTTATTAAATAGAAACTATTATCTAGTTTCTTGATGCATTGTCTTATTATTATCTGTTGATTTGTCACTAAGAACATAGTTTAAAAAGGGGTTGAGCCTGTGCCGCAATTGGTTGATGTGGGTTCCCTATCAGATCAACAATCAAAACAAAAATGTTAAAAGAAGAAAAGAGACCATTGTTTAAAATTTCAATCTTTATAAATTGTTTGTTTAAAGTTTTAGATTCGACATTGTTTGGTATATTTGTTTAACGTCTTTCGAGAATTCAATCAATTTGGAATAGGGAAAACACTGAGGGTCTATTGACACTTGAACTGTTAGCTGAAGTTTAGAAGGTGATCCATTATTTGTTAGATATGTGCGCACTCCTTGTTAGGCCTGGGTCACTAGTCTGGAATTACTGAGGAGATATTCGTACCATGAAAAGCCGAGGCAGTACCTGAACAAAAAAAGGAAAAAAAAAAGAAAATTTAGACGTGGATGCATCCTCAAGATGATTCATTTTCATTTATTCATCATTTGAGTCTCATAGTTGCAAACTCTAGATGCCTGTGATAATCTCAACATTCTCCCTAGTTTGGTTGGTTATTGCAATACAAACAATTGGAATTATTCTGCATGTACGGAAGAGAAGATTTTGCCATCAAATCTTGAGTGGAACCGTGTATACTGAAGTGTTAGTTTGTGCCTATAGCTTTCGTGCAGTATTTTTTAGTATATGACAATCTTTTTGATATGGGTGAATATTTTGGGGTTTATCTGCTGATTGCATGTTCCGTCATGGATTTTCATCAGACAAGCTTGTGGCAGATTATTCTTTTCTCTCCTTTTTTTTATTTTATTTAAATATGTATATTTTATTATAACCTTTCATCTTGCACATGTTGGAATTTTCTTCCATGTTTAGGAGTTGAATATGCTATTTGTTACATAATAATGAAAAATTTATTGGCAGATCCAATCCATGCAAGCTGTACGAAAGCCTGGTGTAATTATAAATATGGGGTCTGCTGCAGGTCTTTATCCAATGTATGGTGACCCTCTATACTCTGGATCCAAAGGTTTGTTGTTTTCTCTTGCTCTTGGTAAAATTTCCCTTGTCTAGTGTTTGTTTCTTGTTAACTTTGCACATTGGTTCCCTAGTGAGATACTCTCCTGATTGCTCAACTGTACACAGCTTTGTGCTACTACATTTATTCATTGCTCCTCATGAGATAATACTTTCACAGGTGGTGTGGTTTTATTTACCAGATCACTTCTTCCGTACAAACGTCAAGGAATTCGTGTCAATGTGCTTTGCCCTGAGGTAATAATAAACTTGAAGTGTTTTGGACACAAGTGCAAAAATGAAATGATTTATTATTATTTTTTCCTGGCTGGTGCTCCACTGCCAAAAACCTCAATGTTTTTCTGGTTCAGCATTTGTTGGGAGTCTCTGTTTTACTATTTATTTCCGTTGAATACTTGAATGTGTTATTCACTGTGCCTCCAAGGTCCTTGTTTGGTTGTTTTATGTAAATTGTGATGGCATGTGGCACAATTTTCATACAATTTTTCTACTAATTCTCTGCTGTGTTCTTAGATTCTGGATGATGCACATGCTTAATCTTGTTGCATTGTGCACTTAAGTTGCAATTAATACTCTGGTTTTTCGATATGCAGTTTGTTGAAACTGAGTTGGCATTAAAGGTGGATCCCAAGTTCATTGATTCAATTGGAGGCTTCTTGCCTATGGAAATGGTTGTGAATGGTATGTCACATTGGAAAAAGTAACTAATTCCTTCCTTTATTATTATTATTATTATTATTATTATCATTATTTGGAAGAAGGTAACGAATAAATGCTATGTAACATCGACACTTCACTTTTTTAAATTTTGCCGTGTCGGATACTCGGACACTCGGACACTCGTGTTGACACTTGTGGATACTTCAATGGGTACTTGCACATAATAATGTTAGATTTTGTGTCTATCTTGTGTGCACTTGCACATAATCATTTTAGAACGTATTATCTAGTTCTAAGTTAATGTCTTTTGTGTATTATGTAACGATGTTGGTTCTGAAAATACAAATTATAACTAAAATTAAAGCATATAATGATTGATACATGAATAAGTATGTATGTGTATCGCCGTGTCCGCGTATTGGGTGTTTTTAAGTCACCGTGTCGGACACCTCGTACCCGTGTCGGACACCGACACCCATACCCGTATCAATGTTACATAGAATAAATGATACCTGAAGGCACAAACTAACATTAAACTTCTTACATTCTTGGATGATGCTTATATGACAACTTTACGTTGAGTATTATATTTGTTCTAGGTACTTTTGAACTTATTAAAGATGAGAGTAAAGCTGGTTCATGTTTATGGATTACAAAGCGCAGAGGCATGGAGTATTGGCCCACACCTGTGGAAGAAGCGAAGTATTTAGTACATTCTTCAAACTTGAAAAGAAGATTCTCATACACTGCACAGTCTAGTCTTCAAATCCCTCAGAGTTATGAGAAAGTGTAAGTAGAATTTCTACTCCCTACATGCAAATTTTTAATTTTTTTATCATTTAAACCTGAGAGGTTGAGGTTGGTTAGTTGGATATTGAGAATTCATTCTCTTGTTTTGACAATGGAGATTATTAATAAAAAGAAAAAGAACCAAGAGGGAAGATGTTTCCTGGGAAAAAGAAAATAGCAAAACAGAAGAAAAAAAAGCATGATGAGTGACCCTTTTACTTTTGAATCCATCAAATTGTCGTCAATGAAGCTCCCCAGTTGACAATGAAATCCTCCACCTTGGCATACCTAACTCCTTTTAAATAAATGATTGCCTCATTAGAAGATGCCTTATGGCTCTGCAAACTTAAGAGATATATTGACTCTGGTTGGTGAAAGTTTGATTGTTACATTCCTCCTATTACTTGAGCATAAGCTAGAAACAAGTACTTCCCACAAAATTGCTCTTTGCTGTATTCTAACTTGCCCTGCCAAGTTGCAAGGAATATCCACCATTTTTATTGGAGAAAACCCAAGCAACCACAAAAGGAGAGGAGAAGACAACATAGCTCATGAGTAAACCTGCAGTGTTGCAACTAGATGGTTCATACTCTTCTCTTGCTCATGTAGCACTTGTGTGGGTTTATTTGGTCATTTCTTCATTATTCATTAACTTCCCTTCAAATTAAGAGATTGTCTGATTAGTTTCTTGATATTATTGCATCGATTTAAAAAAAAATTTAAAGAAAAGCTTGCTGACATGTTTATCTGGCTCTTGTTATCCAGAGTTGTACACACTTTGACTCACAATTTCCGAAGTGCAACTAAGATTGTTCGTACACGATTGACGTTGCCCATCAGACCATATCATGTCCTTGTCAAAATCATTTATGCTGGCGTAAATGCTAGTGATGTAAGTTTCTCAGTTTTCCTGAATCAAGTACAACATTTTTGTTCACGTTTTATGACTGGCTAACATGAAGATGTTGGCAGGTAAATTTCAGCTCTGGCAAATATTTCAGTGGCAGTGGCAAAGAACTGGCGGCACGTCTTCCACTCGATGCTGGTTTTGAGGTGCTGTGAAATTTTAGTGTCACACTGATGACAGGAACCTTTTCATGTTTTGGCAAAAGTTTTCTATATATGTGTTTTCACATGCTTAATGATTGGTAATATTAATCAGTTTGTAGCCATCATAATTTTAAACTAATAATGATTAGAATTTTCTTTGTCCCATGTCCAAATGGTGTTCTGGGAGTCTTTAGAGATGAAAATCGTTTGATCCTTAATGTCATTGGTTCTGTTGGTGTTATGGACTCCAAAAGGCAGATGTTGAATCATTTCTTCAAGTTCTTTAGATTTTCAGAGAAGTCTTCTTTGGTCCTAATGGTGTTATGTGGTCCAACAAACCAGAGGTTAACCATTATGCTGACCTATACTAATGCTCCTTCATATTGGTCTTGTGGTGTTTAATGTCTTTTGGTTTTTAGGATTCAGTGGACTTCTTCCATTATAATTTCGTACTATGCAAGCTTGGATTCTGTGAATGAAAACTTTTTGAAGTATATTCCATAAGATAATTGCAGAGTTGATCATCCAGAAATGGCTGTTTTGCATGAACCAACAGTCTTGTGGTGGGAAGATGTGGAAAATAGCTGGTCCTGTAATGATTTGAAAATTGGAAATAACAGAAATTTACTAATGCTCAACACTGTAACACAAATGACAAACCAAATTATGGAAATTAGTTTGGTGCTTTAATGATTATGTCAATGATTACAGGACAAAAAGTTACTAATGCTCCTACTGGCTACTGCCAGTCTTATGTTTAACACTTAAATATCCATAATTGTTGTTTCATGGTAATTCTCTTATATTGCAGGCTGTGGGATTAATTGCTGCTGTTGGTGATTTAGTCAATGATTTGAAAGTAGGGACTCCTGTTGCAATTATGACTTTTGGAAGCTATTCTGAATTCATGACGGTACATTTTCTTGCAGAAGTTATTTCTCATTTTATGCAAGGTTTCCTTTTCTCGTCTAATCTGTTGGGTTTTTCGGTTTCCAATTGTCACTTCATATCATTGTTGCAACTATTAGGTCTTTTCTGCTTCAGCTCTTTGATGCTTGAAAGTGCAGGTTGCTTCAAAACACGTTCTTCCTGTGCCTAGACCAGATCCAGAGGTTGTAGCCATGCTTACTTCTGGACTTACAGCATCAATTGCTTTAGAGAAGGTTTGTTACTTTGTTTATTAAAAAAGGAAAGAAAGTTTTTTGTTACTTCTAAAATCTTGTCAATTCTGGCTACTACAAAAAATTCTTTTAGTGCATCCTTTTTCATACATAATAAATGATGCTTATCTTAAATTCTATAATTTTTTATTTCCTGCATTATCATTTTCTCTCCATCATTTACCCTTTCATTTAGGAAAATGCATTATATTTGTATCATTAATTACTTCTTGACGACCAAGTTATTACTTTGTTGGAACTTGTAGGCAGCACAGATGGAATCTGGGAAGGTGGTTCTTGTTACTGCTGCTGCAGGAGGGACAGGCCAGTTTGCAGTACAGGTCTGTTACTGATTGGATTTATATCAGCTGGGTATTTGTTTGCAGGACACTCCCAAGTTCCTGAAACTATTCTGGTTTCATGCAATAATATTTACTTATGACACTTAATTGTCCGCAATCCAACTTTAAGATGGGGTCTCCAGAAAGATGTGGAGGAAGCTAGTAAGCCATCAGTTGTGGCCGTTTACATACTAATTGTACAAAATCCTTTCCTAGTATGATGATTGGAAAATTCATGAGCTGCATTTTCTGAAAGATAAGAGTGCACCATCTGTGCCTCAACATTCAATTGATTCAAACTCATTTTATCACAGAAATGATCATTTGGATAACATATTCAATGTTAGTACCTCTCATCATATTGGCGCAAGTATCTGAAAGATTGATAGTTTGAGAGGCAAAATTTGCAATTGATTGTTACAAATATCTATACTACTATGTAAAGCGAGGAGGGCAAAATTTGCAATTGATTGTTACAAATATCTATACTACTATGTAAAGCGAGGAGGGTTTACAACTGTTATTTCGTCAAAGGCCATGGCTTCCTGTCCAATTTATAGATTTTCTTAACTTAAAACCCTTTAAAAGAGTAAGCATATAAAATTATAGTTCAGTACTTCCCAGAACAGTTATTTTTGTGCAAAGAAATACTATCCACTCCATACGTTCCTATAACTACTTTGACCACATCATATGCGAAAACTTATATTATTGATTACAAGCACCATTTACGTATTAGGAATTCTAATGTAATGACACATGCAAGTTAATTTTAAGATAATTGATCTTGGCCTTTTATTAGGTCTCTCAGCACATCCTGATATGTTTTCATATGTTTCATAGAAAGCTATTTGTTTATTGATTAAACAAAGAATAACCTTGAATATTCAGTTCACTTGTACTTCATAAAGAGTTGAACTAACTAAAAACTGCTACATGTTCAGCTCGCAAAATTAGCTGGAAATATGGTGGTTGCTACATGTGGCGGTGAGAACAAAGCTTCACTTTTGAAAGATTTGGGAGTTGATCGTGTCATTGATTATAGAACTGAAGATATGAAAGCTGTATGTATAATATTAATCTTGGAATTTCTTTCATACTGATGGTTAAGCTGGGAATCCTTGGATAGAACCTTGAAATTCATGGTTGCAGTGCATAATGTAACCAATTGACCCATGACCTGAACTCCATCCATGTTTATGCTCTGATTGTTGGTTTTCCATTTGCATTTTTTTTGTTGCTTTTACTTGCTCTAGGTTCTGAAGAAGGAATTCCCCAAAGGTGTTGATATTGTCTACGAGTCTGTTGGTGGTGACATGTTTGATTTGTGCTTCAATGCACTGGCGGTCTATGGGCGACTCGTTGTTATTGGAATGATTTCTCAGGTCGGTTTTCTATACGTGCATCACATACAATTTTGTTCTTCATGTGGAAATGTAATATTCTTCTGGAATGATGTAATTGCATTACTTCTTGCACTAGTTTCTCTTCAGTTTTCAACATCACTTGTTAAAGAATTACATTAATGTTTCTTATGGATGGCTAAGTGTAAGTGGAACGATTCCTCAGGGTGTTTCAACTATTATTTGTACAGTGACACGCCTGTACACATTACTCAATTTTTTGAAATGGATTTCCCTTTTAAATGCTTCTATTAGGTATATAGTATGAAAACGTCATATTTAGATTAGTTATACATCAAATTATTTAAATTACATACAAATAAAAATCTAAAGTCAAAATATTTGAATTAATGTTTTCTAGAAAGGGTTTGGGTATTACATGGATTTCTCATGCGGAGCTTTGGAGAATAGGTAAATAACCTCTCAAGTTGGTATCATTTCACAGCTACAGTTTGGAAACCTACTCGTAACAGCTTATTAGAACTCATATAGCTTGTAAGGTTGGACTGAATGGATTCGATCAATTTGAAGGGGAAGATTTAGCGGGACATGGTTCCTTTTGCCTTGGGATGGTGTATTCAAAGAGGCATAAGCGTATACTTGAACACAAACTACTTCAATAAAACAGTAGGCAAGAATACTATAGGTACTCTCACTCATTGGGCTATCCTTTTCAAGGAATTTGAAGAGTAACCTCTGTGGATTCTTTAATTCTTTTTAATTTTTGAAAATATGGTCTTGGACTTAAGTCAATTTAATGGTTGTCTCCTTGAGCTAGCTGCTCCCACCTGTACCTCCTCGCACAGACATTAGTTTTTCTTTTTGTTTCTTCTACATTTTTTTCCCCTTTAATACAACAACTCATAACACGTACAAAAATAGGCTCTGTAAAATGTGGTTGTTTCCATTATTCTGTGGAGGTTTTTGTCCTAGATTGTTGTTATGCAGCACAGTAAACTGTGAATGGGATAATTTCTGCTTACGATGTTTGTTTAGTTGCTCTGATGAAGCATCTCATTATACATAAAATGTATCTAATTTACTCAAATAATGATTAATGGTGTGGTCTGGCCAGTGATTACGGTACAAGTCATTTCTCTGCTAATAAATTATTGAATTCTGGTATCAGTATCAAGGAGAACATGGATGGCAGCCTTCAAATTATACTGGACTGTGTGAAAAGATTCTCGCGAAAAGCCAAACTGTGGTATGTAAACTATTGTGAAAATCATTTCAGCGTTTCCCAATTGTGGTCAGCTTCTGCTTTTCAAGATGTTTCATTTAATTTTGCTTAGTTTGGAGATTCTACTTAGTTATAGTTGATAACTATATCAGTAAGTGGTTGGAAATTCAAAACAGCAACTTCTTAAGACAATCCTCAGAAGGGGTAGCTCTTGGGACAACTTTAATTGTAATTATTTTATTAGAATTGAGTTGACAGTAACACTACATTACAATTTTTTCAAGGGAAAATAACTTATCCTATGCACGTAGATCATTGTTGTCAAGGCAGAATGAGACTTAATCTGTTGGCGTTTCGAAACCTGCAGCTTAAGAAAGTAGTATTCCAACCCCTTTTACTCCATCATTCCGATGTTTTGTACATTGTTTTGATGATAATGTCATTTTTTAAGGAAATAAAGGGTAGTTTAGGTATTTGCAGTTCTGATGGAATTGTTAGCAATTTTATGATCATTATGTTCTATGTGAAATTACCAAAAAGCTGTGCTGTAAAATTGAATCAATGCATTTTCTTCATTGAAAAAAGAGATTTGGGAATTAAAACTGCTGATATCAAAGTTCTTTGTGCTTATCAAAAAAGAAAAAAGAGATATCGGAGCTTTCGTGGTTTGGCTATCTTAACAGTCTCATATTGTATTCAGGCGGGATTTTTTCTGGTCCAGTACAGTCACTTATGGCAACAACATTTGGACAAGCTTTTTCATCTCTTCTCTTCAGGGAAGCTTAAGGTAATTTCGTTCAAATTTTACATGTCAAATCATACTACGTGTTTTCCTTTATATCTGTGCCTATAGGGTGTTTTTTTGGAGGATACATATAGGTAAATGTGTCCCAATCTGGATTAGAAATACTTTCCCTTTCGAAAATTCAGTTTTACATTAAAGTATCCAGCATAAACTCATAAAGCCTATTTTTCTCTGATTCAGTCCAAACATGAATAAATCATTTAAAAGTCTTTGGTGCGGTTGTATCATTTTCCATCTCCAACCTTTTTACATCATGAGATAGCCTAACTAGATGAACTTTGTTTTTAACAGGTCTCTTTAGACCCAAAAAAGTTTGTGGGTCTTGAATCTGTTGCAGATGCTGTTGAATATCTTCACTCTGGTAAAAGTGTCGGCAAGGTATGTCGATTTGATTCTTAAGTGTAAAGGTTATACTTATCGCCTATTGTTCATCTACTAGCTCACTTTCAACCTGATATTTGTTCTATATTTGCGGCAACTCTTGCTACTAAATACTTCTCTTTTCTGCAGGTGGTTGTTTGTATTGATCCAACCTTCAGTCAGCAGGTGGCAAAACTATGAATTCATGATGCTCTACTAATCTCTTGAAGAACCTCTTGTTTTCTCTTGATTAATTTTGAATTGAACACCAAGGCAACATGTTGTAAATATTGTATGTCACCAAATCGCTTCAAGTGAAAAGATTGCTAGTTGAAACCGAGGCATGTAGTTTCTTGTACTAGAAACAAGTCAAAAAACAACAATAAATTGTGTCTAAACCAGCTGGGCCAGTTGGTTCAGTCTTCTTAAGGTGCATTTATATGAACCAACTAATAAAATGGATTACTTCATGATTTAAATCTCATATGCGATTCCTCGGTAATCGCGTAATCAAAATAAGAGAAGGTCGAGCCAACCACCTATTGTTGAGATCCACAACATCATCTCAAGTTGTTGACAATTAATTATCTAAAATTCTTTATTAATTGGTACATCTACGAGTCATGATTAACAGTTTAGACTATTCTTGTAAAAGTCTTATCATTCGAAACTACAAGGTTCATCACACATACATAACATGCTAAATTTCTATTTGCAGAGTAAGATACGCCAATAACTCAATTAGCAAAATCCCCCAGATTGTATAAATAAGATTAAAATATCATCCAATATAAAACATCCAATTTGGGATAAAATCTCAAGTCGAAGTTGAACAAACTCAGACCTGTTTGAACGATATAGAAGTCTATGTTCGCAAAAATTTTAGTGATAAAAATCTACGATAAAAAATCTAGTGAAAAAGTAAGAAAACCAAAACATGTGCATTCTGCTAAATCTGTATCAGTGATACAAAAATAGTTGTATCTTACAGTTTATAAATCTAAACTTAGTGCTTTGACTTTAAGGTTTTCTAAAATACTTCCCAAACAGCTAGTACGAAAATAATAAAATTAGAAACTAAATTTGACCCACCACAAATAGTTTCCTAAAAAGTTGGATTTCTAAATAAATTTAATTTTCTAAATGTTTGGTTGTAAGATAAGGGGAAACTATTACTAATGAGTCCCCTCACTAAGTTTACAAGATTAGGTTTACATAATCTAAGTTAAATTAATCTTAATCTAGTTTAGCTAACACTAAACACACCTAACTTAAGTTATGTACACCCATACTAAATAAATACAACTCATAGAACATACTACAATAAAAATTTGGGTTATTACACCTGTCCCAACTTCCAACTACACACACCTAACCCCCAACTACACCCAACTAACCTCATACATTATGTTTGAAAGCTCCTTCTTCGAGAAAAATAAAATATGGTCTCTGAGTAGTCGTCTTCCTTATTTGGGCTGCTGTATGGGCCGATCCATCTGATTTTGTTTTAGGTGTTCTGGTGATCGTTCTCAACGCTTGATGATTGTGGATCTTCTCGTTTCAGGTTATATTTCTCTGCTTTGTATCTTCCTCTAACCAAAAAAAAAAACCCAAACCCTAATTTTTACAAGATATCATTTTTCCCAAAATCTGATGCGACTTAGACAATTTCAAACCGACTTAATTTTAATCTCTGGATAATCCTTATCCCTTTGGAAACTAATGATTATACTTATATTGCGATGTCAGTAACCTTTTATGGATTTTCTAAAACCGTCACTGGAAGCTATTGATGTTAGATAAAGTTTTGGTTTTGTGTAACCCTAGACCGGCTCGACAAGATGGTTCAATTTGTCGCGATAACAAGTAAGATAAGTATACTTAAGATATCTATACTACTCTCAGATGAAAGATCTTCAGTTCCGTCTTTACTTTGGAATATTCGTCATCTCATTCTCTTTCTCTGGTAATCAATTTCTTTCATGGCTGGATTATGGAATGGTGTTGTTAACGATCTTGCTCATCGTCTAGAAGATAATCCAAACTTCATTCCTGATGATGAGCCTGGTAACTTTGTTGATTTTGACTTTGATGAACTTCTGGGAGCTAGAGAGAACTGGCGAAATAGTCTCTTGGCTCGGTTGTACTCGGAAACCCCAAAAAGTGCTATCCAAATTAGGAAAGCTGTGAAGTATGTGTGGGGTACTAAATCTCGGATTATAGTGATTCCTGTTGATAATGGCAACTT
Organism: Macleaya cordata; assembly: GCA_002174775.1. NCBI lineage: Eukaryota > Viridiplantae > Streptophyta > Magnoliopsida > Ranunculales > Papaveraceae > Macleaya > Macleaya cordata. The sequence goes on along the minus strand of MVGT01001902.1, from coordinate 272,185 downwards.
GAGTATTTTACTCCCACCCGACTCTTCACTTACCCCAAACTCGGTTGATGCATATGGACAAAATCATGGTGATATCTTGAGTATTTTACTCCCACCTGCAAATAACCAGATGACCTTAAACTCATGTATAACTGAAACCGACCAGATCTATAATCATCAAGTGACTGTAGAAGATCCTCAGAATCCCGCATCTCTTATGGTTGAGGTCATCATCACCCAAGTAAGTTTTCTTCCTCTTATTTCCACTTGTTCTTTGTGGTTTCTCTTTGTCTTCTTTTACTTTCTTCCTGTTATTTACCGTTGAGTGTTGACTTGGACTCTTGCTGCTGTTTTTGCTCCTGTTATCCTCTTTTTTCCTTTTATAATGAGACTTCTATCTTGGAATTGCCAAGGTTGTGGTTCAAAATTTACTGTTAACCATCTAAAAAAGTTATGTCTAGATGAAGATCCTGATATTGTTTTTATATCGGAATCCAAAGCCTCTACTGATTATATGTCTAGATTATTTCAATCTTGCAATTTCTATAATTTCTGGATCATTCCCTCTCTTGGTAAATCTGGAGGTTTAGGTCTAGCTTGGAATAACAATGTTTCAGTCGAAATTCTACATTCCAATCGTCATTTTATTAATGCTATGGTGGTGAATACTCTTGATTCCACCAACTCTGAATTCATTCTCACATGCTTTTATGGGGATCCTTGCAAATCAAATCGATTAAGCGAGTGGGAGTTTGTTGCTGAAATGGCTGATCATATTCAACAACCTTGGTTACTTATTGGTGATCTTAATTCTATATTTGATCCCTCGGAAAAAAAAGGTGGTAATGCTTTTAATTATTGTGATATAAGGGACATCAAAAGTATTATTGATCATGCGGGGCTTATAGACTTAGGTTTCATTGGTCCTATTTATACTTGGAATAATAGACAACAAGGTTTAGCTAAAGTCCTTGAAAGACTAGATAGGGGTCTTGCTAATAGCTTTTGGATGTTAGATAATCCTAACTCAACTGTGTCTCATCTCCCAAGAATAGCGTCAGATCATTGTCCAATCCTGCTGACTACTTCTAATAAACTTAAAATTGGACCTAAACCTTTTAAGTTTTTTAATCTTTGGCTTAAAGAACCAGGTTGTATCAATATTATCCAAAGTTATTGGAAAAAGGATGGTCTTGGTTCTCCTGCCTTTCTTCTTGCTATTAATCTGAGAAATATTAAACATAATATCAAAATTTGGAATAGAGATGTCTTTGGTAATCTTCAGACTAATATCTCTAACTTGAATATTTTAATTAAAGACCTTCATCTGACTAATATTTTAGGTATCCATGATTCTACAATTATGGAGAATACTAATAAACTAGAAATTTTCTATGATCAATTTGAATCTTTCTGGAATCAAAAATCTAGAGATTTAGCTGTGGCATGTGGAGACAAGAATACACCTTACTTCCACTCCTCTGCTATTCATAGAAGACGAAAAAATCGTATTGATAAAATTAAAGATATAAATGGTAATTGGATCTCTTCTCCTCATGATATCTCTTCCTGCTTGACTAATCATTTTGCTCTAATGAGTACTTCTAATGGCATTGGAGACTTGGCTGATATCCTTGAGCTCATTCCATTATCTATTACCTCTCTTGATAACTCTAAATTAATGCAAATCCCTTCCCTTGATGAAATTAAGCTGATTGTTTTTGACATGCATCCTTCCAAATCTCCTGGACCGGATGGTTTTCCAGCTATGTTTTATCAACACCAATGGCCTGTTATGGAATCCTTGATTATTGATATGGTGGTCACTTTTTTTAATTCTAAGCATATTCTTAAAGAGATTAATCATACATTCCTAACTTTAATTCCAAAAATCGATACTCCTCAAACAGCTTCAGATTTTAGACCTATTAGTCTATGTAATACTGTTTACAAAATAATTTCTAAAATTCTTGCTAATCGAATGAGGCCTTTTCTTGATAAAATTATATCTCCCTACCAGGCAGCCTTTGTGCCTAATAGACATATCACATACAATATCATTATGGCTCATGAAATTATTCATACAATGAAAAAAAAGAAAGGAAAATCTGGGCTGATGGGTATCAAAATTGATATGTCCAAAGCCTTTGATAGAGTAGAATGGGACTTTCTTATCCAAATAATGCTTAAAATGGGTTTCTCTCAGGATTGGTGTGATATTATTTTTCAATGTATTTCCACTACTTCCTTCTCTGTTCTAGTTAATGGTTCTCCAGGAGAGCAATTTAAAGCTTCTAGAGGAATAAGACATGGAGATCCTCTATCCCCTTCTCTTTTTCTTATTTGTATGGAAGCCCTGTCTAGATTGCTTAGTAAAGCTGAAGATAATAATCAAATTTATGGCATTAAAGTTTCTAGACATAGTCCTTCTCTATCTCATCTTCTGTTTGCTGATGATTGCTTAATCTTCTGCCGTGCAAACTTAGTTGAGTCGAGAAATCTTGTTGATCTCCTTAATAAATTTTGTGAAGCTTCGGGTCAGCTTATCAATTTTCAAAAATCTGGTATTTTCTTTAGTCAAAATCTTCCTAATAAATTTTGTAGAATGATAATTAAAATCTTGAAAGTTAAAAAGATTTCTATAAAGGGTAAATATTTAGGTGTTCCTCTCTTTATTAATAAATCAAAACTAAAATGTTTTGAAGCTCTCATTATCACTCTTGGTAATAGATTAAAGACTTGGAAAGGAAAACTCTTGTCTCAAGCAGGCCGCACTATTTTGACAAAATCAGTTCTTGGTGCTATGTCTATTTATCAAATGGGTTGTTTTGCCCTCCCAAAAAAAATCTGTTCTACTATAACTTCCATCCAAAGAAATTTTTGGTGGGGGAAATCAGATGGTAAAAAAGGTTTATACCTTAAAGCTTGGTCTTCTTTGTGTAAACCAATCTCT
>MVGT01001902.1:225008-266991 GCA_002174775.1 Macleaya cordata | reverse complement strand
GGGCACTTTAACACGTTGATTGGCACTATGATATGTCACATTGGCATGTGTTATGTGGCAGTGTGCAAGGTTACTTTAGCACGTGTCATGGCACGGTGTTAGGCACTTTGACACGTTGCTTGGCACTGTGATAGCACGTTGCTGGTACTGTGCAAGGGCACATTGGCTCGGGTATGTTAGATATTTTCATAATTTGTAGCGTTATATATTTGTTATTGTACGAACGAGGATAGAGGGGGTAGAGCCCCTTCGCGGGATTCGGGGGCAACGCCGCCGAATGGTAAACAGTTTCAACGTATCTGTTGAAGAGGGGTGAGTGAAATGGTTAAATTGTTGGCACGGTGCTGTGCGCGTTTCTTGAGTATTTCGATTCTTATTTTTTTAATATTAAAATTTTAAAATGTAAAAAAGAATAATAATATTTTTTAATATTAAAATTTTTGTGAATCAAAATTTTGCGGATATTGGGTATTTTGGGTCCATTTGTACAAGGGGTGAGCAAAAAGGTTAAATTGTTGGGCAGAATTATTAGGGACTTCCAAATATTTTTAGTCCCTATTGTGTTAAATATTTGGGACGGTTGTGGCAGTCGCGGGTGGTCATTGGGTATAAGCTTTAAAATCCGTGGAAATGATCTTGTAGGAAGTGCCTAAAAAATTATCTCCAATAAAGCTTTTTGGGATGGTTTAGCCATCTTATTTCCGTCCCCATTGTGAAAAATATTTTGCGCGAAAACAAAATATTTTGTGTGAAAACTTTCCCGCACCTTTTTTTTTCATAAAAAATTTTAAAAGGAAACATTTTACAATTTGGGACGTATTTGGCATGGGAGAAATTTTATTTTTCCCCGAATCACTAAATCCCTAATGAGTTCTTCTCTTTCCCACTCTCTCAAAACTTCTTCCTCACAAAGTTCTCCCTTCCGGAGAAATCATCGATCCCACCACCACCATCGTGCACCACCATTGCCGCAGGTAACCCTATCTCTCTCTGCTCTTTTTCTCTCGAGATCCCTCTGCTATTCTTTCTCTTCTCTCTCAAATCTCTCTCTTTATCTGGTTCTCTCTCAAATCTCTCTCTTTCTCTGGTTCTCTCTCAGATCTCTCAAATCTCTCTCAAATCTCTCTCTTTCTCTGGTTCTCTCTCAATCTCAGTCTTTCTCTGGTTCTCTCTCAAAGCTCAGACTTTCTCTGGTTCTCTCTCAAATCTCTCTCTTTCTCTGGTTCTCTCTCAATCTCAGACTTTCTTTGGTTCTCTCTCAAATCTCTGGTAATATCCACACCCAAATTAAAGCGCCCAAAAAAAGGAGCGTCAAAACCCGCCCTCTTCTAAAAGCCAATTTTTTTTTATTTGATGGGAAGAGCTGAAGGTAATTAAGCTCTGAGAATCCAAAATCAACGTACCCTACACGGCTTCACCCTCCACTCTTCTTTCTCTTTCATTCTCTCCCCTACACGGCTCCACCCTCTACTCTCTGTTTGTTCGTCCCCTACATAGCTGACGGTAAGAGAGATTAAATCATTTTGATTAAATCAGGTGAAAGAGAAGTTAAATCAGTTTGATTTATGGTATTGTATTTTCATCCTTAAATTTGTTTGTTGGGTTAAATTAGGGTTCTAAATTTTTTTCTTTTCTTCAGATTAGGGTATTTTCATTCCCTTGGACAACCGTCATCTTCTACACCAACACAAGCCGGCAGGAAGGTATGGAGCACTCCCCCTCTCTCTCTCTCGATCTAGGGTTAAATTAGGGTTCTTAATTTTTGTTTGTTGGGTTAAATTAGGGTTCTTAATTTTTGTTTGTTGTACTAAGTAGCTAATTAATGCATTAGACAGAATGTTGTACTAAGTAGCATACCTTGACTTGCTTGATTTTCCCATCTTTTGTTAACTGTCTTCACTTTGGAAATCAACATTGTAAACTTTTGGTATAAAGATACTTACAGTATTTTCTTGACTGAAGCGTTATCTAGTAAGCCTTTGTTTGATTCAGTCCACTCAAGAAAATCAAATTTCATATAATTACTAAACCAGAAAACATGCTAGTAAATAATAAATAGCATGTGCAGATGGACCTAATTATGTAACTCAATGTGAAATCCTTTCTCTTAGAAAAAGGAAAAAATGATAAATCTTTTTCTTAAGACCACTACAATAATTCAGTGTCATTAGTGCCTGCATGCTCACTATTTTTATTTCATTTTTGCTCAAGCATATGCATGCCCACTAGTTGTAATTAATATTAGAAATTCACACAACCATGAACATATACATAAGTATGTGTATACATACATATAACTGATACTAAGGAGAGGAGCAGGTTGTATCATATTGAACAATCCTATATATAATTGCATTGACAAGTGGAACTTGGATCAACACTAGCATCATTTAACGTAAATAAAATGAATAGTAACCTCAAAAAATCTTGAGGCTTTGTCTCTGTTTTATTAAAAAAAACTTGCAAAAATCTTGGCTTATTCCTGTGTCCTATTCACCCTCAAGCTTTCCAACATTCTCCTGCAATGCAAGTATGAAAAAAAAACAGCTGCAGCACATCGAATACCAATTTGTTTCATCCCACCACCTAAGGTTTCTTGAGAATTTTAGCCTAAAACGATGACAATTGAATTAATAGCAATCTTTGCAGAGAGAATACCTTTGTTAGTTGTTATACAAAAATATTATCAGCACCTTGGCAATAAAGCTCTTTGAACCAACAATGACAGATCCAACTGGAACACCCAGGCTTATCAAAAGACATACCTGGCTCAGGCCTGATGAACAAATAAAATGGTTGAGGATCAGGTCATATTTAACAATGAAATAACAAAAAAACATGTTTACTAAATGGTATAAGTTTATGCGTCTCAAGAATAAAACTATTTAGTGTGCTGTAAATAGGGTCGGGGGTCAGTATATATTATATAAGATCTCAGAAAATAGCAATCTAGAATAATCTTTTTAAGACCCGTGGTCAAGTATCCCCTCCCATTGAAGTATCCAAAACTCATGTAGTACTAATGGTTTCAATTCCTAGCAGTTCCAATTATAGTACTCAAATATGTTAACTAGAAGCTAGAAAATAGGATTTGGTTCATCTCGATGATGTGAACATACTGTTATATGCATTCACAACTTTGGCCCTTCGTGTTTTGTTTAAATTATAGGATGTGAATGAAATTAATAGATTTTGGGGATCATTAATTTTTTTTAAATGAAGTTGTGGCTCTGCCCCCTCGACCCCCGTTCGAACAACGGGGGTCTTTGACTGAGGTGCCTTCTTTTATATTTGATGTCTTAAACTCAGACTCTGCTACTATTAGGGCCTTGCCCACCGCTTAGTTGTTTTATATATATTCTGTTTCCTATCAAAAAAAAAAAACCTCATACATTAAATATCCATCACCCAGCATCAACACTCTTCAATATTTCCCCCTATATATAACATAACACAACCACCCTAACCATCTTCATCATCAACCGATTCAACCCATTTCACTTCTCTCTCTGGATCTCTTTCTCTCTCTAAGATTGATCATCTAATGGCTGATGAGCAAGCTCTTCTCTCAACAGATATTTTCAACCTGTCCCAACTCCCAACTACACACACCTAACCCCCAACTACACCCAACTAACCTCGTACATTAAATATCCATCACCCACCATCAACTCTCTTCAATATTTCCCCCTATATATAACATAACACAACCACCCTAACCATCTTCATCATCAACCGATTCAACCCATTTCACTTCTCTCTCTGGATCTCTTTCTCTCTCTAAGATTGATCATCTAATGGCTGATGAGCAAGCTCTTCTCTCAACAGATATTTTCAACCTGTCCCAACTCCCAACTACACACACCTAACCCCCAACTACACCCAACTAACCTCGTACATTAAATATCCATCACCCACCATCAACTCTCTTCAATATTTCCCCCTATATATAACATAACACAACCACCCTAACCATCTTCATCATCAACCGATTCAACCCATTTCACTTCTCTCTCTGGATCTCTTTCTTTCTCTAAGATTGATCATCTAATGGCTGATGAGCAAGCTCTTCTCTCAACAGATATTTTCAACCGTGGGATTGAATCATCAGGTACTGATCATGGTTAATTTTTGTAGTTGTAGAAATAGTTTTTAACAATAGTGACCTTTTAATTAATTTGTTTAGAGTAACAGTAATTTTTAGGGGAAAAATGTATAGCTTCAAGAACTTTTGAATGTTTAAATCACTGTTTTGACCATGTTAAAAAAATCATGTTGTGCTTAAATCCCTTTTTTTTTTTTCCAAAAAAAAAAAAACACTTTTTTGAAAGAGTGAATGTCCTATAAACACTTTTGTTTTTTCTTGTTCTTCTTGGTGTTCGTTCATTGATTTTCTTCATAGTCTTCTTCTACTTTTTTATATTTTTATATTTTACTTTTTTGTTCTCTATTAAGTTTAATTTACTAGCTTCTAATTTTCTTCTAGGTTTTCATTTTATTTTTTATTTTTTGGTGAGTGTGTGTGATTTTGTTATTACACCTCTTCTTCTATTTTTTTTTTAATGAGAAATGAGTTTTGAAGCAAAGTGTTTGAACCTCTTCTTCTATTTTGTTAGGATCCTTTTTTCTTTTTTTTTTTACTTCCCAGAAAAGGTAGAAAAAATAAATAAAAGAATAAACTGATGAGTTGGGGATTTCAAATAAATCATGAAGGAAAAAAAAAAAGTAAAAAAGGGGAAGAAACTAGGTATTTTATAAAAGAGAGTTAATAGAAAATCAGAGGTAGATATTGTTTAAAATATCACTTTTTATAATGTAAAAAGTTAATGTTTTTTATTTTATTTTGTAGGACTCAATTGTCATAGGGACTTATCCTCTCATGTCCAGGTAATAAGGTAAGCATGATTTTTTTTTTTTTTTTTTGTATCTCCTTATTAATTTAATTACCACTCTCCGTGATCATATCTTATTTCTCAAGAATAAACAAACCTTAGATTAATAATTAATATGAGGTCCTCCCTCTGACTCAAATGAGTCTACAAAATTTCCTTGACATATGGAGACACCAGATTGTTCACTCAACCAAGTTTGTGGAGCATTCAAACGTCTTCCACACTTAGCTAACATCCAACCCATATCAGTAGAATTGAAAATGACATAATTAAAAGAGATATTTGGCTATAGTCTGTTTTGACAAGGGATTTTAAGGAGGAATTTTGTGGGGACTATAGATTTTGAGAAAAAATATAACATAATTTTTTTACCAAATCTTTTGTCCTCGCAAAATCCCTCCCCAAAATTCTTTGTCCAAACAAACTATTAACAAACTCATAAGTATCTTCAAGAAGAGTTGTGCATCTCCATCCCCCTTTCAAAGCTGCCCCCCTTCTTTAAGTTCAAAATATTTTTGTTGTTGCTTTCAGCTCTGACATTTGATAGACCTAGATCCTTGCACCATTTAAAAGCAGCATGAGCAGCAACCCATTCTCCTTCTTCCTTAGCTAGGCAATCTGGTGATCGAGCTTATTGAAGTCGTTTTTGGTGATTTCATCTATAATTTGTGAAATCTCTCAATGTCTTTTCTATTTTCTTGCAATCGCTCTCTCTCTCTCTCTATCCCTCTGTAGAAAGCTAGCTAATTGAGTCTTCCATTCGTCAGTTTCCTTTCCATTTTTGAGATATATCTTATTTCCCAAGGATCCATCAGGTGATCATTTTATGTTCTTGCTGATAATTTTCTGATGATTCCCTTTCCAACTCATTTGATGATTTCTTATTCAGCGCTGCAGTTTGGCCCGACCATATTACAAAACAAATGCCTAATGGTTATGTAGTATGGTGGATCCTATTGCCACATAAGTTGAAAACCCCCTCAAAATACTTTTGGAAGGGGAAAAGTGGTAGGTCTTACCTTGCTATATAGGTATTTGACATTTGTTTTGTAAGATGGGCGGGCCAAAAAGCTTTATTGTAGGTAGTTCGTTCTTTGTAACATTTGATTCTTCGATGCATTCCCTTTCTCTCCGCCTATAAAAAAATCCAAGGGCTTCTTCAAAGGAAAATGAGTTTTTACCATCATCATCGATCAATCTCTCAAACCCATTTTGAGTAATTAATTAATTTTTTATTTTTCAAAATGGGTTTAAAAACTTCCTCTGGACTCCAAAATGGGTTATTCATAATATTAGTTCAACCCATCACCATTAAGCCCATTTGCCTCACCAGAATCAGCCCAAACCTTAATCCAACTTGGTTTTGAACAAAATCCAGTTCAAACCAAAATCAGTTAGGTAGAACTGGTTCGATTCCAACCCGGTTCTAACCCTACCTAAAGAAAGGGAAATTTTGACTTAGGTTCTTAGTGTTTAGGACCTAATTAGACTTATATCTCAAAGTTTTCGAACTGAAGACTATGTCGTTGGACCAAGTTTGACCGTCATTGACTCTTTAAGGTACGGTTGTCGCTTGCTCTCAAAATAGCTTTCCGAGGAAACTAAAATCCATTAAAAAACCAAAAAGGTGGCAGAGGTGATGGTGGAGGTGGGGATCCAGATGGTCTAATTTTACCACCGTCTAATGATGATCTAAATTTTAATGCGATCAATCAATTTTTCTGTTGATTTTAATCAATTTTTAGTGGGATTGAGAGTTTTATGATTTGTTTGGATGAGAGATTTTAAGTAGAAATTTTGTGGAAAACTAGTTAGATTTATAACATGATTTTTAATTAGTTTTTCACCAAATCTTTAGTCCCCATAAAATCCCTACTTAAAATCCCCAATCCAAACAGACCATTAGATTAATGTGATTTCTTTTGCGAGATGATCTACATAATGAAGAGACTATCCACAAAATAACTAAGTCCTTGGATCATCTGCAGGCTCCATTGCCGCTGTAAACAAGTGTCAAAGTATGATGATTTATTGAAGACACTTAAATCTTTGTCCTTTTTTAAATCATGAATCACGAACTCGTTTTGTCCAAATAAAATTTGAGGCAAGAAATATTTTCATAACAACTTATTTATACATTCTCGTTACATGGTTTTTGTGGGGTTCACGTGCAAATGATCGAAAAGTTAATTTTTAGTGAGGATCGTCTACCCACTATGTAGATCATCCTCACCGAGAATCACATCATTCTATACTTTTAACTCCACCCAAAGTTGGGTGGCTTATGTGCTACCCATTTTATTGTTAAATTTAAATTATCTTTTGATTGGATGAGAAGTGTTAGAATGCGCTGATTTTATATAGGGATTATTTGCATCGTGAGGACATTATCTTCGTCATTGGATCATCTCCATGTAGATTCCACAAAAATCTTGAGATGAGATTGTATTAAATAAGCTTTTTTGAATATCTTGGCTCATAAAATTTTCCTTAGATGTTTTCTCTTAAAATTTTATTGTAAAGTTTTTTCTTCCTCACCTTTTTTGAATGATTAGTACTAGGCTCGTATAATATAACCACATAAAAGTAGTTTACTTAATAATTTGACGCGATATAATTAGCATATTGACTTACGTATCAATTAAGGTACCAATCATGTCACAACACTTCATTAAATAAGTTTCCTTTATATGGGTATATTATATGAACTTAGCATTATTTTTTTTCAACTATTTATTATATTTCGACTTGGACAGGCATTGACTAATAAGTGTTACTATAATTTATAAGTAGTTCTCACGCCCACGCACATACCTTGTTCCTAAAGAGAATAGGTAACATATACAGGACCGGGATAGTGTACTAATAGTTCTGCACTTGCATATATGGGACCTTGAAATTTATATATTCATGTACTTATACAAAAGTCTAGTTATAACAAGTAACAAAATGACTCTATCAAACAAGAATTAGAAAGCTGAGATCAGTTTTAAAGAATATCGAAGAGGAGAATGGGTTTGGTTTATAAACTTATTGTATTGGATGTGATTTCAAAATTGGATCTTAGTGCGAGGAAAGAGTAAGGAAAATATGTGATTTTCTGACACAATTAATTAAACAACTCACACTTGTTTGTTTTGCCATGCATGTTAATTAATTGATGATGAACATTGACCACAGTGTTATAATGAATGAGGCTTACGAGATGGTTAAAGAGACTACGAAATGTTTACAAAAACTTGACGATATATGTAAGTTTATTTTTATTTATTTATTTTTTAGAAAGTGCGTTTTATGAATGCGTTTATGGCATGACTAGAATTTTGGGATTTCATCTGTAGGAACTCAATGAGTTGAAGGCTGCACAAGGAGAGTATAAGTATTATACCATGAGGTGCATCATTGCAACTGTGGTCGCCACCACTTCAATTATTCTGGTTGATGTGGTACGTCATTCTTTTAAAATAAAGGCTTTCTCCCCTATAGGGGACCATTTATGAAAAATACTACTACCATTCGCAGTTTACTAGATATTTGGAATGAACGGAATCGGCGCACTTTTGAGGGTATTGAAGGCATGCACGACCACCCAGATGATCATCGATATTAAGGCTAGCTTATTGTACCTGTCCTCACCATCGAAAATACTCAAGGAGTATAGGTTTGAAAACTTAATCTATAAATGGGAAGAAATTGCAAGGCTTCAAGCTCGGAATTATTAAGTTTGTGGGCATCCAACTCAATTGGCTATAAGTGGAGTGGCCCAGGATCATTATATATTGGATTGCAAGGCTTTTGTTTTCTATATGGGACTATTCTCAACACGTCCCCTCACTTGTGGCGTATTTTTGAGCTTTAACACGTGGAACTCTTTTTGGGTGACGTAGAGCACGTATGACCTTTCGGCCTATCACGTGTGAACATTGCTCTGATACCATATTAAGTTGGTAGGTATCCAACTCAAAACCAATTGGCTATGAGTGGAGTAGCTGAGGATCATTATATATTGGATTGCAAGGCTTTTGTTTTCTATGTGGGACTATTCTCAACAGGAATAGCTTGTATTAACTTTTATTGTAAGTTCTATAATTATTAATAGGGAGATTGTACCAAAAACCTAATTTGGGTTTATTTGAGTCCATTTAGTCTAAAAAAAATAATGTGTTTATTTAGTCCAAAAATAAAATTTGGACAGATCCGCCCTTTAACTAATTCAAAGTTATCATTAACTATAGGTGCATGTACTACCAATTAACTACTTATTTTATTTTATTTTTTTACAAAAATTGGCATAACTTTAAAAATATAAATTAAATTTTCACAAAATTTATATTTTTGAAAAACATTCATTGAGATCTTCGAAATGAGATAGACAAAACACAATATTTTTCTCTAAAAAAAATAAATAAATTTTACACAAAATTATTATTGTGTAAAACATGCAAACATATTTTTGCACAAATAAACAGAAAACTACTACAACTAGTGCATTTTATTTAGATTGTATCCAAATTCAAATTTTCGAGTCTCAAACAGTAGACAAAAATATTTTTGCATAAATTTTGTGAATTTTTTATTTTTTATTTTTCGGAAATCATTCTTGACTGGTCTAGTTTTGAAGATCTCAAAAAGTGCTTTTCAAATGTATAAATTTCGTCAAAATCCAAATTTTAGTTTAAGAGATATAACATCATAAGGTTTGTTACATTAAAAAGGAAGGAATTGAATAAATAGATTTTAAAAAGTTTAAAAAAGACAGATTCAAAAAGCTTTAAAAAAGGTATTTCAATCTCATTGAAAATCTTGTGTATTAAATAGATTAAAAAAAGAAAGATGCACGGCGGATTCATGGAAGTTGCAATCGTCTAAAGATCACTGCACCTGCTCTAGTAGAACTACTATAATCTGTAATCGTCTAAGATCACTGCACCTGCTCTAGTAGAACTATTATAATCTGTTGCCTGCTCCAATAGAACTACTATAATCTGTAGCACAAAGAAGAACTCATTGTCTAATTTTAATACATCATAAGGAAATAGAGGAAACCAGTATATGCCACATTTATCGTCTCCTTCAAGTATTGTAGTTGTGGTCTTCTACCCATTCTAGAAAGCAGAGAGCTGCTGAACTCTATACGGTCATAATTCCATTTAGACATAAGTTATTAAAAATAAATACACAAATAAACAAACAGCTTCTTGTCTAAGAATCATCAAAATCATCATCAGTCGAGGGACGACCACCGGTCAAGCCACCGGTCAAGCCACCAGTCAAGCCACCAGTCAAGCCACCGGTTGAGCTGCGACAGCTGCGACGAACAGTCTTGGCAGTGGAGCCAAGATCATCAGTCGTGTCGAAACAAGTCGTGTCATAAGAAGTTTTACCAAAACGAGTCGTGTCATAGGGAGTTGTACCAAAACGACTCCTGGCATAAGGAGTTGTATCAAAATGACTCCAGACATAAGGAGTTGTATCAAAATGACTCCAGACATAAGGAGTTGTACCAAAGACAGGAGTATACAATGTTGATAGTTCTTCATCTTCTTTTGCTTTCTACACACAACATAAAAAACAATTAGACCTTTCAAAAACATATGAACAACAACAACAACGTAGACAAAGAAAAACCAAAAGAATGAACAATTCTTGATCCCAAGAAATCAAACCTTTCTCTTCTTGTCACGATTACGCTGGTCAAGATACCCCTTTGAGCTGGAGTAGAACAAAACTACATTTAGTTACAAGAGAAAAGATGAGGATGAGGAGCATAATCACTAATGATTCATGACAAAAGGAGAAGCACCTGAATGGTCTAGTGGACACACCAAGAAAGCATAAAACCCACGTTCATGCCGAGCTCCTTAGAGGCTCTCAAATTATTTTCTCATGATGCAAATCTCATTCCTAGGGCTGCTAAGCTTGTTAAACGATTCTTGCAATAAATTATAGTTGAGGTCTTCCAGAAAATTTTTATGAAGGAAAGAATTCTGACTGCGGCAGAGCTAATAGTATTTAGTCCATACAGGTTCAGATATCTCAGAATCTATTATCAAACCGTTCACCATTATGGTAATACTCTCTAAATCTTTAATGTGTTGAAACTCAACAACACTTGAAAATCCATCCACAAACATAGAGTTGAACAATAAGGAGAAGCCCGACAAAGATACCTGGATCACTTCCTACGAGCATCCGATTGTAGAAGGCCAAGAGCACAATTATCAACTTAATCATGTTCTACGATTACCTCTGAATCAGCAGAATCAAAGATCATCTGTAAATTCTCCCACTTTGCAGTCGGATTCTTACAATTACAATTTGAACGGTGAGGATGAATGGCGAGACACCGCTTAAGAAGCAGAAGATGATTTTTCTTCGAATTGCAGATGTACAGATTTTAACCGCCGATCCACTCGTCGGAATTAGATTTTTGTTAAGCTTCAAAATTAGGGATTTCACTTTATTTTGCTGGAAGTTGTTAATAGTTTCCTTAGAGAAGAAATGAATATGTGGATTTTTAGAGACAGAAAAAATTCAGTATGTTTGGACAAAGCATTTTAGGGAGTGATTTTGTGGGACTAGATATTTTGAGAAAAAATATAACATGATTTTTCTACTAAATCTTTGTCCCCACAAAATCCCAAAATTTCACTCAAAATACCTATTCAAGTTCGTTAATGGCGAATAAAAAGAAAAAGAGGGAAAGAAAGAAAATGGAGAGAGAGAAAGAAAGGGGTGGAGAGAGAGAGGAACCTTTTCCTTAGTGAGTTACGTGTAATACTAGATGGGCATTTTGGTAGGAAATGTGTCCGCCTTCAAACAGCAAAAGGATGGAAATCAAATCACGAATTATTGTGAGGGAGTAAGTTAAATTAACCCTTTTTCTTCTAAGGCAAAAGATTATTATCTATTAAGTAGTAGATGGCAAATTCACATTGTCTAATTTTAATAATCATAAGGAAATAGGGTTTAATACATCATAAGGAAATAGAAGAAACCAGTATATAACACATTTGTCATCGGTCTCTTCACCCATTCTAGAATGCAGAGAGCTGCTGAACTCTCTATACGGTCATAATTCCATTTAGACATAAGTTATTAAAAATAAATACACAAATAAACAAACAGCTTCTTGTCTAAGAATCATCAAAATCATCATCAGTCGAGGGACGACCACCGGTCAAGCCACCGGTCAAGCCACCGGTCAAGCCACCAGTCAAGCCACCAGTCAAGCCACCGGTCAAGCCACCGGTTGACCTGCGACAGCTGCGACGAACAGTCTTGGCAGTGGAGCCAAGATCATCAGTCGTGTCAAAACAAGTCGTGTCATAAGAAGTTTTACCAAAACGAGTCGTGTCATAAGGAGTTGTATCAAAATGACTCCAGACATAAGGAGTTGTATCAAAATGACTCCAGACATAAGGAGTTGTACCAAAGACAGGAGTATACAATGTCGATAGTTCTTCATCCTCTTTTGCTTTCTACACACAACATAAAAAACAATTAGACCTTTCAAAAACATATCAACAACAACAACAACGTAGAAAAAGAAAAACCAAAAGAATGAACAATTCTTGATCCCAAGAAATCAAACCTTTCTCTTCTTGTCACGATAACGCTGGTCAAGATACCCCTTTGAGCTGGAGCAGAACAAAACTACATTTAGTTACAAGAGAAAAGATGAGGATGAGGAGCATAATCACTAATGATTCATGACAAAAGGAGAAGCACCTGAATGGTCTAGTGGACACACTATCCAATTGTTTACCAAAAGAGAAGGTGGCCCATGGCATCTTAGCATTGCCAGTCAGCTGCATCGCCGAAGAAAAAAAAGGAAAAAGTCCCAATATGATAGATACTCACCAAACATTATGCTTTTATTGGGGTGCCAAATAGCTAGGAGAATTTCGATCAATAACCTAATAATTGTCTTCTAGAACAATAACTAATACACATGTGCATTGCCGCCTAGCTAGATCAACTACAATCTAACTTATCAAATCAACAGCAAGGTACCAAGTACAAATCGATCAGATTAATAAAGCTATTACACAACTACGTACACTTTCTAACCTTGCCAGATATTAATATTCACTGAACAAAATATGTTAAGTTAATCCAATAGCATTGACATCGATTAGATAAGATCGAGAAGCATTGAATCATAAACATCAAATAACTAACTGAACATCAAATAACTAATTAAGTGAGGTGCAAGTCATCGCTGCGTACGCTAATTAAAGAGAACAGAATTAATCTGATACTGGGAAAAAGAAAATATAATATAGCATATTAATTTCGTACACCACAATTTTTTTAGTGAAAGCACTTTAGAGAGACAATCTAAATACTGTAACATTTGATAGCATCACCTGAATAACTGAAACACTAACACCTAGCTAGCTAGCTAGGGAATTTTCATGTAAACAAAATAAAAATTAGAAAGCCAGAAATCATAAGGCATAAAAAGTAGCTGCTGTACGTTATAACATGAGTCCAAAGCAATGGAAAAAAAAAAGAAAAAAGAAAGAAAACATATATGAGACAATCATCCTGTTTCTCATCAACTGAAACACTTTCCTAGGGAATTTTAATAAAAATCCAAATTATAAACCTCATGCAATGGAAAAAACCCAAAAAAAAAAAAAAAAAAAAACTCCATCAACAGGAGATACAAAAGGTACAGTTGGTTAATCGTGCCTCATCTTAGATCGAACTACACTAAAATCTGATTGAATCCTAATCTTTTTAGGTTCCATGTAGACATCTCAAGAATCCCAAACAAAAAAACCTAGCTAGGAGAATCTGTACAAAAACTCATGAAAACCACATAAAGCTAATTAAACATGAGAATGTGTTCGATCATTGAAGTTCGATTGCACGTACATGTATATATATAGTATTTCACACTACAAAACAACATAGAGAAAAGGAGGAAGAAAATTATGCAGTATATGGAGACAATCTCAATACTGTAAGGGTGTAAATAGCATAATGAATCAGAATCATATATAATCTTTTAGAACACGACAATAATTATCGAAAATATTGAATTGCACATACGCATCTATAAGCTGAAAGAGAGGAGGGACAACGACCAGCGCCGCGCCTAAGAGAACCGAGTAGCATCGAATTTGCCATTCACAAGTTTTCTGAATCTGGAGATCATTGTTTACCAAAACAAAAAAAAACCCTTAAATAATCCTCCCCTTTCTCGAGCCACATGTAAGGACGAAAATAACCCTAGGGATATAAAAAATATCTGTCCGGATCCGGGTCCTAGATTGTATTTTGGAGAGAACTTACGGTTTAACCCCACACTTTACGGATCCGTCCATTAGCCCACGTGAGAGTGAGATCATGCTATATATGGTGCATGT
Source organism: Macleaya cordata (assembly GCA_002174775.1). Lineage (NCBI taxonomy): Eukaryota > Viridiplantae > Streptophyta > Magnoliopsida > Ranunculales > Papaveraceae > Macleaya > Macleaya cordata. The sequence goes on along the minus strand of MVGT01001902.1, from coordinate 252,719 downwards.
CAATGTCATGAGAAGAGGGTATGGGGCTTCACAAGGAAGGATATATGGGATGTACCTACAAAGGTGACAATCTTGCAACAAGGGGTAAAGTAATTATCAACAGATGCCACATGTGCTAAGTCTAACTAGAATCAATCAATCACTTATTTCTCCATTGTCCGTTTGTTGTAGAAATCGATCTAGTGTTCTTTCAATTCTTACAAGATTTTGGTATTATGATCGAGATGTTTTTGGAAGAAATATAACAGATCGATAATGTTTTCAAAGAAGGACAAGTATGCAGTCTGTAATTGGGTGGTGTGGAACGAACTGAATCAACGCACCTTTGATGGAATTGAAGGCAACGTTCGTACATTAGTCAGATGATACTAACTCATCAGGGAATGGTTAAGTGGTTGAGCCCTTGGATTTCAACATGGGTTTCATGCGTTCGATTCTCCTGATAGCCACTCTCATTAAATTCTGACTTAGTTGTGTGTAGATGAGAGGAGTCTGCTCACACCACAAAGAATAGTCGGGTGCACTATGTGATGGCCCGGACACCTTAGACTCAAAAAAAAAATAAAAAATTAGTCCGATGATACTGGACATTCAAGCAAAACTAACCCAACGATTTGACCGTGAAAGCAATTAATTATTAAAATAATTAAGCTTAGTGTTAAAATAATTAAACTTGAAATTAAATAAATGAGTTTTCGATCGGAGAGTAATTTGAAGAATCGAACCGTACGAATGAATAGATCTCGAAAAGTTATCAAATTTCGGCTACTCATACGAGAAAATCGGACACTAAATGATCCAAAATCAAGGCCCGAAACACGATTTTGACTAGTGCCAAAGGTACCCATGATTTTGACATTGATCTTGACCAATTTTTTTTAGATATGTACAATATATACGTGTATATAATGTATTAAAAAGTTGGAATAAATACTCATTACTTTCATTTACATCACTAAAATCTGCAAAGTGGTTTTACTATGCCATTCGATTTATTCCTCAAAACATTTCCATCAATCTCTAATTTTTGCTAATAAGGCAATACAATCAACCTCATGATCAAATTACTTTTCAAGTTTCTCTCTTCGTAAATATCATCATAATATTTGAACTCAGAAATTAGAATTCTAGCAAATCCATATATCCTCAAGTGATACAGAGAGATAAATATATAGATAACGGCATTATTTTCCTTTTGGTGACCCCAGGTATTCCTTGTATATGTTGTATTAGATGTGTACAATTATCTTTATTAATTAATATTATATTTTACTGATAAAAAAAAAAAAATAGGCTGCTTGACCACATTCATTTGTTAGCTAGAATGCATACCCAAAAACTAGAGAAGCAGGACATTTACACTGCTAAGAAACTCACCAAGGAGCAGGGGCGGAGCCAAAAAATTTTTCTGGGTGGGGCACTTGGACTGAAGTAAGAAAAACAGTAATTTTAAACTTTTGTGATATACCCCTATAGTAAAACTCTCTAAATCATTAATGTCTTGAAACTCAACAAAGGAGCCTGACAATTTTATACCTTCCAAAACTTCTGTATTGACCTCTTGAGTCTTGACTTGGCAGCCGAAGATTGGAACCTGATAATGGGAGGCAAATATTTTGATCATTGCCTTGAAGAACCGCCGAAGGACGAGACTTCGGGCATTTCCATACAGGTTTTTCAGTAGTCTTCATGATCTTATCTGCATCATCTTTTTCAATCTAAACATCCAAGAAATATGGTGAAGGCACTAAATCTCAACAGTTGAAAAACCATCCACAAACATAGAGTTGATCAATAAGGAGAAGCCCAACAAAGATACCTGGATCACTTCCTTTTGCACGAGCATCCGATTGTGGAAGGCCAAGAGTACCATCATCAACTTCGGCTGAACCATGTTGATGTACCCTTACTATGTAAACCTATAAAATAGAGGGAAGGAAATTAAAATGAAGAGTAGTTCTGTCAATGTTGAACAGATACAGGTGTCGGTAATAGGACAGATACAAACACTATATCAACCTCTAGATTTTCCATTCTTAGACAAGAGCTCAGTGTCACTAATAGGACACTTCACTTGTGGTGAGTGCTAAGAGAGAGTTAGTTTGAGGTTGTTAAAGGTTATCAGTTATTTCAGTTAGTTGTCTTGTAAACAACTAAGTTAGTTATTGCAGTTGCAATCTGCTATTATTTATCTTTGTAAAGACCTTATTCTCTATGAATAAAAGGCTTCTCTCTGATCTCGGGTATTCAAGAGACTCCAGAATTTCAGTTTAGTTTTCTAGTCTGAATCTTAAGAGAACATGAGACTGGTAGGTCATCTAAGATCCAGCAAACCCCAAGGAGTAGGACTCCTTGGCCTAGCGATGATATAATGAAGAATTGTGAACAACAAAAATCTATGGTAAATGCCAAAAAAAGAGAAAACGAAAAAACGGATAACCAAAAAAAACAAAGATGACAAGTTTTATGGAATAAAAGAAAGGAGAGTAATTGCTATAAACACGTTTCAACCAAATTTTCACCTTGAATATGGTATTGTCAACTAATTGGAAAATCAAGGCATCTCCCTTGACTAACTTGTGGGCAATGGCGAACCCTCTCCATCCTCTACCCAGTCCAAACTTTTCAGCAAGGAACAGGGTTTTCTTTCCCATTCTCATCCAACAAAGTAATTAGGATGTCATGTTTTGGTAGGTTCGAAGAGCAGAATTGCGCGGGAAGCCCCTGTTAACACCATATCCATAAACTCAGTAATTTGGATTCAAAATGTCACTATAGAATATAATTGGGATTACCAGCCAGAATCCAGTAATAACATGTGGATGGAGCATAAGTTTTACGAAGCTAGGAGCCTCGGAAACACGGGATCTAAACTTGATTGAATTTCTTCAGCTCGCTCTTGGGCCGACAACTTAGCTTTATCGGTCTCCATCAAAGATCTCTTCTGTTTGCAGAGACTATTCAGGTGAATTTCAGAAACAGCATTCTCATAAGATACAACTGCCAACAATATACACAAATGTGTACTAAAATTGGTTCCCATACATGAACTAACCTCGGGAACTTCTTCACAGGATCCCCAACTACCTGTTCAAGAATCATGAGGTTTGTTTTTAATCCATAATTCATATTCACAGTGATTCAAAAACAGAAATATGATTGATGGGACATAGTGCAAGAAAATTCTTGGCCAATAATGGATTCTAACCAACCCACCTAAAGGATTAGTCCTAGCTAGCATTCTTAGATTGGGATGTTAAGAATTAGTATCCTCCATTTTATTTATTTATTTATTTTTTTGATCAGCAAAAAGAAGAATTAGTATCCTCCATTGATTGATTAAAATGGTGTTTCTGATATACCCACCAACTAACTAACCCAGAATCCCATATAAGTAAGGCTTGGTGCATTGAAGATGATACACTCAGATGTATCATAACTTATTTACTAAATAAAGAAATGTTGCTTGAAGTTCATGCTTCACAAAGGCAAACAACCAAGCACATTTATGTGGAGTTATTACAGAACAGAATGGAGACAAAAATGAATACCAACCCATCTTATTAATTAATTAAAACAACGGGATTTGGCCAAAACCTCCAAAACTAGAATATTTTTGTCCAAAAACTCCACAAACATTTAATAATAGCTAAAAACTCCAAAATATCTTATTACACATGCAGAACTTTTCTTAGACATTTTTACCCTTTTCAAGACGAAATTAACCAATTGTTAAATGAATTTTATTTTAGGAAACTTATCCATTCACCCTAAAAATTCTAAAATTATTACAAATCACCTACCACTAATTTCTCTAAATTAAATTAGTTTTTGAAAAACCTTGAGATTTCTAGAAGGAAAAAATCACAAACCATTACAAAATTATAAACTGCATTTAGAAAAAATTTTGCAAAATAATATTTGAAACAATGGATCATCAATAAAATCAAAATAATCTTAAAAAGATAAATAAATTAATTATGCAAAAATCACTTTGCACATGCACAAAACCTTTATTGCAAAAGCAAAAAATAATTTACATTGGAAAAAATGAACTTTATTTCCATAATTTTGTTTGCAAAAATAAATTTTATTTGATTTGTTTGAAACTCAATAATGTATAAAGACAAAAAAATAATAATCTGAAATCATAAAATTGGGTTTTTTAGCAAAACAATATTTGAAACAATAGATCATCAAGAAAATCAAAATAATCCTAAAAAGATAAATAAATTAATTGTGCAAAAATCACTTTGGACATGCACAAAACCTTTATTGCAAAACTAAAAAATAATTTGCAATGGAAAAAATGAAATTTATTTCCCTAATTTTGTTTGCAAAAATAAATTTTATTCGATTTGTTTGAAACTCAATAATGTATAAAGACAAAAAAAATCATAAATCACATAAACACAAACATTAGTTGCAATTCGAAACAAGCTTACATGAAAAAAAAACATAGAAGTGAAAAAAAAAATAAGCTGCCAAATTATGCACAAATAATTGCGTAAACAATTTAATTTAACGATTCATATAGAATTGCAAAAATAAAAAAGAAAAAAATTATAATAGTTTACAACTACTTTGCAAATTTATATTTGAAGAAGAGCAAAAATGATCAATAAAAAAAAGATAAATCTGGAATCCTTACTCTTTCTTTGAGGAAACTACAATAAAAAAATTTCTTCGTCTTCAACAAAAATCTGGAAGAAACTCTGTTGAAGAACAAAAAATAAACAACAAAGAAGAATAAAAACTATTTAAAAAATAAGATATTGTTGAAGATCTAGCAAATAATCCTCTAAGATTTGAAAGATTTCGATTTTGACAACTAATAATAGTTTGAGATAAAAAAGGAAACCAAATTTTCAAACAAAAATTGAATCTAACATAAATCAGGGAAGAGAGAATATATGAGAGTGAAAGCATGAGTTAATTTAGGAAGGGTAAATCAGTGATTATAAAAATAAAAAAACCCACACGTTTAGTCAAAGTTGGGTAAATAGATATTTAGATAAAAATTAAAGAGAAAACGGTAAATACAATAAATAAAATTGGACTTTTGGATATTTGTAAATGTTTGTGGGTTTTTTGGTATTTAGCATTCAAAAATGGGGTTTTTGAGCAAAATTATGTTAAAACAAATAAATCACAAACCACCCTTATAAATTTTTAATCAATCAATGGAGGATACTATTTTAACTTTCCAATCTAAGAATGCTAGCAAATATTTAATTTTAAGTCTGTTTCCCATGAACAGAGCATCCAAGGAAATTTACAGTACTAAAATCACAGAAGAACAAAATTATAAAACTTCAATTCAAAAATTGAGAGAGAGAGAGAGAGAGAGAGAGAGAGAGAGAGAGAGAGAGAGAGAGAGAGAGTAAAAGTTAGAAGTTGGAACCGTTGTCAGCGAGTATCGGTTTAGGGTTTCAGAGAGTTGAGCTTCGTTTGGCTTTAGAGAACTGATGACTTTTTCATTTGCTATCATCAGGCTTTCGAACTCCGTCGCCATTGTCCGTCTAAATGTTTAGCAATTTTTGGTAGCGTTTGAGACCACTCAACTCAGGGGGCTGTTTGTTTTTGCATGCACCTGATTTGTGACTCAGAAGTAAGACGCGTTTGAAATTTTTTTTTTTCTTTTTTTTCGTATCTGACTTGAGCTCTAACTCACGACAATCCCAGTTATATCATCATTTTGGCAATGATCTGAATTGCCTCTGAATTTATTATTATTTACTTCCATTTCTAACCTTAATACTTTTCAATATTTTTCATTGTACCGTTGTCACTCTCTGCAACTCCATTTTCTGCTTGGGCATTTTATTTTGCAATACTGTACTGTACACACAACTTAATATCCCATTTCATCAAGTATCGACAGTCCCTAACATCTAAAAGAATGTTGGCAAGTCCAATTACAATTTGTCCTTGTTCACGATCCTACGATGAGGAACAAACTCATCAGATGTGAATTTTAAAGAGAGAGAGAGAGAGAGAGAGAGAGAGAGAGAGACTTATTAGCTTTTTTGTATGCACTGAATTCATTTCTAGTGTCTGAATGTAAATGCAAGTTTATAGGCGTTTCTTGTTAATGGTGTTATTAAGCAAATTATCATAATTCAATTTTAATACAGAATGTGTTAAAAAATGCTTGCTTAGTCTGTATACTCAAGACTTGAAATCAAGTGCTTCTTAGTTTGTAAAGCCAATGTGTGTTCATTTCGTGTTGACTGAGACCATCAAAAGTAACAGAGATATTCTTGAAACATTACACTTGATTATATGCATTTGACAAAAACTTACAGTATGGATATAAATACGTGCTTCATATATAGGTTTCACATGCACAAAAGGAGACTGAATTTTCTTCCACTTCATGCATAACTCATTATATTCAGTCAGGTTGGCCAAAAACTGGAGAACAGAACATTTACCACTGCTAAGAGAATCACCAGGGAGCATCAACCTCAGCCTGGAATGTCAACTCATGCATCTCTGCCTTCACCTGAAGTGTTTTGATATCTGTCTCAAACTTTTTCAACGCATCTTTCAGTTCAATAAGGTTCATTTCAAGAGTTTTTATCTCCTCTTCTGCACGAGTTTTTCCAATCATCGCTTCTCTGTACTTCTTTGAATCAAGTGCTTCTTCTGATTCAAAGACCAGGTTCACAAGTTGCTCCAGCCGAGAAAGCAAAAAATCCACGTTCATCCCAAGCTGCTTAAAAGCTTTCAAACACTTGTCCCATATTGCAAACTCATCCCTAGGGGTGCTAAGCTTGCTAGCTCTAATGGCATCAGCAATGTTGACAGTTTCGGAAATGATTCCTGCAACTAACTTACAGTTGAGGCCTTGCACAAGATGTTTATGAAGGAAACAATTCTGACTGCGGCAGAGCTCATAGTATTTAGTCCGTACATGTTCAAATATCTCAGAATTTATTATCAAACCATTCACGGTTATGGTGAAACTCTCTAGATTCTTTATGTCCTGAAACTCAACAACGGACCCTGAAAATTTTATACCTTGATTACCTTCCAAAACTTCTGAATCGACCTCTTCACTATGGTTCTCAGGCTGATCAGAACCTGATAATGGGGGGCTAACATTTTCATCATTGCCTTGACAAACGGCTGAAGGAAGAGATTTTTGGCGTTTCATTGCAGGTTTTTTACTTTTGGTTGTCTTTGTGACTTCACCTGCATCACATTTTACAATTTAAACATCCAAGAAAAATGGTGAAGGCATTAAATCACAACAGTTAGAAAACCATCCACAAATAAAGAATTGAACGATCAGAAGGAGAGGCCCGGAAGATTACCTCGACAACTTCCTTTTGCGTGAGCATCCAATTTCAGAAGGCCAAGAGCACCATCAACTTCGGCTAAACCGTTTCTCCTTACTATGTAAACCTATAGAGGAAATGATTTGAAAATTAGGAAGCATTTTGTCAATTTTTATCAAGTTAACAATCAAACAGCTATTACTATAATAAACGCATCACAGCAACGACGAAACGAATCATCACCTTGAACTTGGTAATCTTGACTAAATGGAAAACCAATGCATCTCCCTCTACTAACTTGTGTGCAATGGAGAACCCTCTCCAGCCACCACTTAGTCCGCACTTTTCAGCAAGGAATTTTGTTGTGTATGCTTCCCCATTCTCATCCAACAAAGTCATCGAGACGTCTTGTTTTGGTAGATTAGCATAGCAGAATTGCGAGGGAAGCCCCTGTTAACAGAAAGCCACTTGATGACATAAATGTTCTAACACCAGAATTAATTCTGAATTTGTAATGTCATTGAGGATAGAATATTGGGATTACCAGCCAAAAACCCCCTGTAACATGTGAACGGAGCATAAGTTTAACAAAGCTAGGGAACTCAGGATCTAGACTCGATTGAATTTCTTCAGCCCGCTCTTGGGCGGACAAATTAGCTTTATCGACTTCGATCAAAGATCTTTTCTTTTTGGAGCTTCAGTTGAAATGCATAGACAACATTCTCATTAGACACTATCAACAAACATAATGTGCAACACAAAAAAATTGGTTTCCCTTACATGAACTGACCTTGTAGACTTCCTCACTGGATCAGCAACCACCTGTTCAAGAATTATGAGGTTTGCTTGTTAAGTCAGATTATTAGCATTGATTCAACAACTAAAAGCAAATCTGATAGTTAGGACAAGTCAATTTTATAGCCAGGTTAGTATATGATTGGTCACTGTTACGAGCCTGGCTTCAGTACTTAGACATTTTGATCTTCCACAGGCCCATCTTTTAAAGTGTTTTAGTGGAGGCAATATCATTTTGGTACCACGTCCCAAATTTGGGGTCTTTCGAAGAGCTTCTTAGGGTGTTATACCATCAAAGGAGCAAAACTCTATTGGGTTCCATAGAGCCCTCTTATAGGTCACATATACCACATTCTATTGGGTCAACCCCAATAAGAGAATCCATTTGGGTTCCATAACCCTCATGGATCAAACTCCTTTCATAAGATAAGGGGGGCTCTATTCAAAGCCCTTAACTATTATGATGCCAAATGTTAAATGCCTCCATCAACACTCTTCAAAAGACCGACTAGCAAAAGATCTAACTAGGGAATGCTGGCCACAGTCGCTAGGTCACTTGCCAGCGCAGTGGACGTTAGCTTCCCTACCTTCATTGACCAAAAATGGTGTTTGTGACAAGCTCCACCAAGAAGAGCTAGGTGATCCACCAACGGACTGACCCAAATAAATGAGGTGTGGTGCATTGAGGATGATCCAACCAAATGTTTCATACCTTGAAGAAGTTTATGCAGTTCACAACGACAAACAAACAAGTACATTATGTGGAGTTATACTAATTACAGAATGGATTGAAGACAAAAAAAAAAAAAATTGAAACCCCATCTTAACAGATTCTGGGGTCAGTACTTGGTAGAGAGGAAGATCTCTGATCAAAATTTATAACTAAACAAATATATTAAGGGTATCTTGGTAAAGAAAAAAAAGAGCAAATTTCCTCTAAGAAATCTTAACTGTGAATATCAGAGAAAAACAAAATCTGCAAAGTAGAACCTAAAATTTCAGTTCAAAATCTAAAAATAGTAGAGAGAGAAAGTGAAGAGAGAGAGAGAGAGAGAGAGAGAGAGAGAGAGTAGAAGTTGAAACCATGGAGAGGGAGTCGGGCTTGGGAGTAGTGGATGAGCTACGCTTTGCTTGAGATAACTGAGCCAGAGTCATTTGATCTTCCGTACTTTTGTCGCTCCAGATCATTTCTTCCTTCGGTATGAGGCTCTGAAATTCCATGGCCATTCGCCGAACTGTTTGGCAAATTTCTGGTTCGTCTCAAATTTCACAGTTTTTCAGGCACCTCAAGTAGAAGAAATGCAGGAGACGGTAAGTATGGTGTCTAAAACTAAAAGTACTCCGACTCCCGACCGTTTGAAGTTTAAATTCCACCTAGGTGAAGTTTCACCGCCAAAAAAATATGCCCATCTTTGATTTGATGGACCTTTTAAAATAAACTTTTTTTTTTTTTTTTTATAAAAAAAACAATTAATTTAAATTAACACAAAAATTCAAGAATGACATTGGTTCCGGTTCTCAAATCACATAGTTATAGATGTGGGACAAGTTAATTGGTTTCAGTCGGATATCGGATATTTCGGGTCTGATTGATGATAACTATAAGATAATTACCAACTCCGACTAGGATTCCTAAAGGCTCTGGTTCTGGTTCCGATTTTTGTTCCGGTTCTAATTAGGTAATAGTTATTTGGATGAATATTGAGCCCACTTGAAGCTGTTTTCAGGGTCTTAATCGTTCCACCCCATAAAGGTTGGAGTGATGGCATTTTGTTCTTCTACAAAAAGATGTCTTCTATAAATAAGTAATCATATAGAGTACAAAAAAAAAAAAAAAATTGTAAACTTTTACATGTAGGGACGATATGTTGTACAAAGTTGAGGACTTAAAAGCCATCATTATCTATGATTCTATTATCATATCATAAAGATTGAGAGATTGTTTTAATTATGTGTTTAAGTAATGTAAATATCAAAGATGAGAATACTAAAATATTCATATCTCTTCTTCTACTATATTGTGTTTAAATAATGTAAATATCAAAGATGAGAATACTAAATTCATTTCTCTTCTTGAAATATCAAAGATGGTATAAAGTGGATTTAAATAGTTCGAGCTTATAGAAAATTGTGTACAAATACATATCAAGTAACCACATAATTTTAATTTTTGTTAATGGGCAATGAATATACATATATCTTTATATATGAATTTGTCTTCCTAGACCATCCCAACACCCCCAGTGTAGCGTTATTTTGAGCCTAACATGTGGAATTTTATTAGTTGACGTAATCACTCATAGACCTATTTTGATACTATATTTAACGTGTGAACATCCAACTCAAAACTAATTGAAAATATGTGGAGTAGCTCAGAATCTTTATATATTGAGTTGCAGGACTTTTATCTTTCTATATGAGACTATTCTCAACATTTACTGGGCGGCTGAGGTATCCTAAAAGTGATGCATATATTTCATTTTTTTTTACTTGGGAAGGGGTGGAATGTGCACCCGGTCAAAGGTGGGTGCATAAAATAACACACCTGCAAATCATCTTCTAGTTTTGTGAGACTATCAGAATGGCAGAATCCTATTGTTCTAGACAAGAAGGCAAAGAGCAAAGTTAAGGGTCATATAAGAATCACTCGACCACAACAAAACTAACACATGGTGGAGATCTGCTTACAATCCTTGTTTTTTTTTAACGAATATCTTCACAAAAATTCTGATTTTTTGAAATTTTTAACCCATCAAAAATTTTGTTCTAACGATTATCTTCACACAACCCTCAAAATTGGACCAGTTGGTGCATATGATTTAGCACCAGCTCTAGCTCGGACCGGCATCCCCTCGACACATATGGACATTTTTGTCTCATTTGATAACTCATTTTGAGAGCAAGGCCAGTCATACACTTCAAACCCACCAAAATTTGGTTTGGGTTTGAGGTTTAGGGGTAGGCCACGATCAGTGGGGCTCAAACATTTTATCGCGGAAATGTTACGCAACGTGTTGCATAACATTTACGCGAGGCATTAAAACCCAAAATGCAAGACCCTTATCCTTCCCCATTTCACGAATTGGGCCTGTCGCATGAAAGTTTCGAGCCGCGTGAATCTTTCGCGGATACCCCTAACCCCTAAACCATACCCCAAACTAGTAGTTTAGGTTAAGGGTCTTAGGTTTTGATGCACCCACTAGCCATATCATGTTCATAGCTTTGAGATTTTGATGTCTGCAATGGCCGTGCTCTCACATATCAAACGGCAGCCGAAAGGCCTTCCAGGTTTCTCGCACTCTCACTTTCACAGATGGAGTGCCAGACGGACAAAACACCGGCCCCACGAGAAAAGTAAAAGTCGTTGTGTATAAATTTACAGTAAAGCTTTTTGGCCCCCCAATGTTACAAAATAAATGCCAGATGGCTTATGTGGCAGGGTGGGACCTACCACTTTCCCCTCCCAAAAGTGTTATGAGGGGGGTTTTCAACTTATGTGGCAGTAGGACCCACATGCCACATAAGCCATCTGGCATTTGTTTTGTAACATAGGGGGCCAAACAGCAGTACTGATAAATTTAACTGACATGTTTCGGTGTTGGTCTCTAACACAAGGACTCCGTGTGAATAATCAAGCCATCACATTTGATGTCATCTTTTTATCTTTTTTTCTTGGTTGAATGTTTGACAATGTATTACAAAAAAATAGGGCCCACGAAAGAGGAGTGCAAACCCAATACCATCAATAATGTTGTGAATAAGAAGAAATGGTCTAAGATCTTATATTTCATTAACGATCCTGATCATTAGATTGCAGGTTATCACTTCATTCCCAAAATAATTAAAAACAACTTGTGAGATTGTATCTTTTTTTAGACGTGATTTTTTAACAACAGAGACAAAAATAAGACCCACATAGAAAGACAAACACATGGCACAAACCTAGTAGTCAAAGAAGAGAGAGAAAGAAAAACAGAGTTTTAGAGAGAGAAAGAAAGAGAGAGAGAGAGAGTTAGGACACAGCTCACAACTGGGGTAACCATAATCAATTAAACAATCACAAAAGCCACCTGACCTTCTCTCCTTATTATGGTTGTTATTTTGATTAAAAAAAAAACAGGCTGATTTTTACAGGGTTGCTTCTTAGCAATTCTTTTTGTTATGATCATTCTGTTTAGTGTTTATTTGGTATTCAGTCGTATATTCTTCCCTTGGTTAACTTCTTGTTCCTCACGCTTCCCTCCCTCTCTCTATTTTATCTGAACGTTTTGACCGTTATAGGTTCCATCTCTCTCTCTCTCTCTCTCTCTCTCTCTCTCTCTCTCTCTCTAGGTTCCATTTCTCTGTCTTGGATGGTGGTTCCTTTTCAATACTTATCTCTTTATTTGGTCTTCTTTGTATCAACATGTTGAATTCTATGGATGATTGGTTGAAGATTGTTTATGTGATCTTTGCTTTCTGTTCTGCTTTAGTTCTTGGTGCTCTCAAAGGTAAGTTCTTTCTTCTTTTCTGAACCTTTTTTTTCTTCTTCTTCTACCTCTTTTTTGTTGAGTTTTGAAGGAATTTGATGGTGGGTATTTGGTTTTAGCTTGAGTTGTCATTGAATTCTTACATGTTAATCCTGATTTCAATTAACTTTTGTGTTGCAGGTGTATTGGTAGGTCCAATTGCTGCTCTAATACTGATAATTGGGAACGTTGGGGTGATTCTGGGGCTCTTCCCTGCGCATGTTTATTGGACCATTTATACCCTTATTAAGTTCGTAGCTTTCTTGCCTAGCTATATTTAACTAGTTTCCATTCGATATATCTCTTGTTTGGCTTACAGTTGATAGGGCACTTGATTTCTATGGTTTTCTTTCTTTTTCATTAAATTCAACTTAGCTTTTTGCTTAATTAATGAATTCGGTCATGTAGGACTAATCGGTTAGATGTACCACTCAAAGTCGCTTTCCTGTTTACTTTGCCTGGATTATTTGGGATATGGTTGGGTCTTGGTATTGCTGGCAGCCTAATTGTAGGAGTTGGTTATGGGTTCTTCACACCTTGGGTATCAACTTTTGAGGCCTTCAGGCAGGACAGTGAATCAAGGAAATTCTTACATTGCATTGTGGTAAACTTTTGAATTCCCTGTACTTATTAATTTGTCATTCTGTTTCACAATTCAATTGCATATACATGTAATTCAAATTGAATTATTTTTCGTCGATATATGGTCAGGATGGAACTTGGGGTACCGTCAAAGGGAGTTGCACTGTGGTCCGAGATTTCGCCGATATCTGCTATCATTCGTACCCACTCTACTTAGAGGAGTTGAGAGAAGGATCTGGTTCAGATGAACCCCAAACTCTGAGGTCTGTATGTCTAACCATTTCTTTCTGGAAGTCCAACTTTGGCAGCATAGGATAATAGAATTGGTAGAATTGACAGAAGATATAACAAATATTCCCTCTCCCATGTGAATCAAGAAATCAGTTTTAAATGGATCTGACTTTTCCATAAGACAGTCTGGACACTATCAAAAAGAATCTTAATGTATCAATGTTTAATAAAACTATTTGATCACAACGAGTAATATAATGTGTTTTATAAGATATCTAGTGATAAAACATTTCATTATATTTTCAGATTCCTTTTTATGACATAGAACATTTAACATTTCCAGATAAGAACTACACATTTATGTTGGATAAGTTTAAATCTATCTTTCATGAATAATATATACATAAATCTGAAACAGAGAATCCAACCTGTACCAGTCCCAAATCCTTGGAATTGTGTCTGACTTAATCATCATAATGTGGGTAAATAAACCTGAAATGTATCACAGCAGATTTACGCTGATTGTACTCAGGAGATGACATGATCTAGGCTATGCTTTTGTTATATTTTTCAACAACTAATGTTAGGATGATACTTGAAAAACTTGCCTGCTTGCTTTAGAGGATGTATGGAGATTGGCACTTTCTGCATATCTAATCAAGTCCTGTTTTAGGATTCTTCGACTCTTTGCCTGTTTTTGAGACTGTACTTTCTTCTAATAGATTCTCTTTACTGATGATACAAAGACTGGATCTGGATTGTTACTGAAAGCCATCCTTGCACTAAGTTCAGTACAAAATATGCGTGGAGTAGAAATACTCATAATGAGACATTGTAACTTCGTGCAGGTCGGTACACGTGCCTGCATGTATCATCGTGGGGTTGATGGGACTTATCATAGAGATTCCTCTTTACACGACCATTGCAATAATAAAGAGTCCATACCTGCTTTTCATGGGCTGGTATAGGTTGCTACATGATCTAGTAAGCCGAGAAGGTCCCTTCCTTGAAACAGCTTGTATACCTATTGCAGGTTTAGCAATCCTTCTGTGGCCACTTGTCGTTGTTGGGAGCATCTTATTGGCAATTTTTTCAAGCATCTTCATTGGGTTGTATGGATCAGTTATTGTGTATCAGGTGCACTTTAGCTTTTATCTCTCCTTCATCACGTTCAGTTGGTCTTCAATGACACTCACCTTTTAGTCTCTGAATTGGTGCAGGAAAGATCTTTCCGGAGAGGTTTAGCGTATGTAGTTGCCATGGTTGCAGAATTCGATGAGTACACAAATGATTTGCTTTACCTTAGAGAGGGGTCTATATTTCCTAAGTAATCATTCTCCCGATTATTTCTTTTTTTCATTCTAAAACTGGTTCACTATCAAGTACTACTTTGAGATTTCTGTCCTTGTAAGTTGCCCATCATCTAATAGAAACCATCTCATTGCTTAAGTCAGGCCTCGGTACAAAGTAAGAAGGTCCTCTCACTCGACAGAGTTTTCTGTTGGAGGAAGTCGTGCGTCAGGCAAATTCAGTACTGCTTCCACAGATGCACCTGCAATGCTTGTGCCAAGCTTAGCCCCTTCAAGATCTGTTAGGGAGACAATACATGAAGTGAAAATGGTGCAGGTGTGCTTTAATTCTCTCAAGCTTCATGGGTTTTCTTTCTATTCGGCTATCAATTACTTTTTAAGTTAAATAAGTAATCTTACAAGTTTAGAAAACTTTTATCTTTATTACTGGGGATTTAATGTCATACAAAACAAAGGAATCTATATCAATTCTTTGTACATGTTACACATGCTGATTAATAGCACAAAATGTGTTATTTGTATAAAGGTCAAGACTTAAAACTGTTCCCTCTGAAACTGACTTGCACAGTTACAAACTGGCAACAATTCCTAGACTAAAAATGAGCAACTAAAACTAGTCATTGCCTTATAAGTGAGAGAGATGCCTGCTAGCAGATCACTATGTATCGACAGAGTGTAGATAAGCCTAGAATGATCTTCTGGTGAAAAGTCTACAATCTACATCTGTGTTTAGCCTACATGTATAGAACTGGGTCCAGTTCAACTTTTGAAATGGTTGATTATCGCAACTAATTTGAGTCCTTTGTTCTATAAGCACTTTTCATAGCTGTCATTGCTCTTTATTCACCTCAGTTTTATACTGCACTCTATCTTGCCTGGGAAGTCAAAAATTCTTCTTATTATTAGTATTCAAATTAGAGGCAATTCCTCAGTCCTGCTACAAATGCAAAAACTACACATTTTCTTCTCCTTAATAACTTGTGCATAATTTTATCTAAATTTAGTCCATGTTCCTACATGAAACATATAGCAACTAGAATCATATTCTCCTTCTACCAGGTCAGCTTAGCTTAAACAACTGGACAGCGAAGCTCTGTTTCCATGCACGATGCTTGCCTGTCATTTTTTTCCGCTAAATCATAGATTTAGGGATCAATTAATCGTCATCATGTATTCTGGCCTTTCAGATAAGTTAAAAGGTTGTGGTGTTTAATTCCAAATGAAACAGATATGGGAACACATGATGAAGTGTTGTGTAATGAGGGGTAGGGAACTGGTGGATGCAAATGTGATAACGCCAGCTGACCTTGCTGAATGGTTTAGAGCTAAGAGCAGCAGTGAAGCAACCATTGTTGGCATTGGCCTGCCTACCTATTCATTCTTGCAGACTCTCATCCACTCTATCAAGGCTGGATCAGGAGGATTGTTGATGGTTGATGGTGTTGAAGTAAACAATCTGAATCGGCCACAAGACCGACTATTAGACTGGTTCTTCCACCCTGTGATGGTTTTAAAAGAGCAAATTAAGGCCATAAATCTGGAAGAAAGTGAAGTAAGGTTCTTGGAGAAGGTTGTTCTGTTTGGTACCGATTCCAAACGCATGGAATCTTGGGAAAACGGCTGTGTCGTTCCTCAGGATGCTGTGAGGACTGCTCAAATTCAAGGCATCAGCAGAAGGTATGGACTATCTTCCCACCTATTAATGTTTATTAATATAGAGAAAAATTTTACTTGTTTAGTTTGGAAAATTGAGCAACTTTTTCGTTTTTGTGAGTTGGTGATCAAAGTAGGCAAGCCTTTATTAACATATCACTGACAATGTTGCACTACTCAGGCTGATGGGAATGACAAGGAGTATATCAAAGTTTCCAACTTATCGAAGGAAATTCGGCCAGGTTGTGAAGAACTTGGCCGCATATTCTTCAGAAAAGGACAGTTCGACGGGATCCATTTCTTTGAGATCAGTCGCCTCTATTGAGCTTGTGTAGGCTGAAGCTGGGTCAATTTTTGTTCATATTTTTTTTTTATACCAATTGTGGTTCTTTAGGGGGGTCTCCTCCATATGATTTAAAGAGGTGGAAGATCATATCCTTCCATCACCCTTGTAATTTCATAATCATAAGTTAAGCTTTTCTTTTTGTATTTGGCTTTTTCTTTCTTCTGCTTTTTGTTTTTTTCCCTTCTTCTTGGTTGTTTTATAAAGTTGATTTTTGGTTGAGTTCTAAGCAGAATATTCACTGAATTCATCTTTTGCATCTTTTTCCATCGAAAGCTAATCAATGATATGTCTATTAAAACAGATAAAATGGACTATGAAAATAATTCTAGGAAATTTAGTTGAATCAAAGAAAGAAGCTTAACAATTTTTTAAAACTCATTAGGTATCAAACAAAGTTTCCACATTATGAATCTGAAACAGAAGTCAGAACGAAAAACAGTCACCTCAGTTGAGTGGAATTATACCTTTCACTGATTACAATTCCTATAAATTACACACAATTACAAACATTAAGCCATTTCTGATCACCATATTCAGAATACCAAACATCAACTTCCCATTAAGTTTGCACTAGATAAGCAATTTCTGTAGCTGTGATTGCTCTTCACTCACCTCAGCACTTAATAGAGCCACCCTATCTTGCTTTTCATTCTCCCAGTGCACCAAATTGAAGCGCAAACATATTAACTTCCATGCTCAGAACTCTGGTAACTAGCGAAATATACACCTTGGAGCTCATTGACAACCTGCTTTAAACTGCAGAGACGTTTCGAAAATGACAACTGAGGATGTAGATGAAATAAGGATGGTTGGGGATCTACTAAGATCTCAAGTAAAGTAGGAACTGGTGGATCCAAATGTTGAAAGGCCAGCTGACCTTGGTGAGTGGTCTAGAGCAAAGAGCAAGCAGTGAAGCAACGATTGTTGGCATTGGCCTGCCTACCTATTCATTGTTGCAGACTCTCCTGCACTCTATCTAACAAGCTTCTTACTATATTAGAGGAAGAACTCAAGACAGACGACCAAATGAAAAGATAATGGCAGAAACATTAAGAATCTATGGATGTTTATTTTGTCTACTCCAATATAATACTGTACTTAATAGTAGAATCAGGTTTCAACTCAACAAGGGAAGCAAAACATGCAACCTAAGTTATTTCTAGAGACAATTTCCAAGATAAAAAAGATCAAGAAAGAGATGGAACCCTGTCGTCTTCATTCAGAAAGGAAACCAACCGTTTCATCATGTACACAGCATTCTCAGAGCTTGGATTTAAGAGATAGAACACATGATTCTCCCCTTCTGACTCCATAATCTCCACAACACCTCCCCACCCACTCTTCCCCAATGTTTCATAATAAAACCATCCCCTGTCTCTCAATATGTCTTTCTCTGCAACACATACCAACACCTTGTTGCATCCCAGGCTCGAAAGATTCGGGTCACTCGCCGGGTTGATGAGTGGGTCGTCGTTCCCAGTCGTCGACGGACAAAGGGTAAGCCAGAGCTTGTCTACTTTCTCCTTCACATTCATGTCGTTTCCCTCGGAACCGATTGGTTCCACCCCCCAAAAGTAAGGATGTATTAAAATAACACCCGAAAGCTTAAACCCATTAACCCCAGCACGAATTGCCATGTTTTGGGCGATATTAGCACCAGCACTGTCACCGGCCAAGAAGACTCGATCGAAATCTGCATGGTCATTGAACCAGGTCTCAGGGCCTTGTCCATTAGAGTGAGAAAGTACCCACTGTAAGGCTGCCCATGAATCCTCGTGGGCAACAGGGAGATGGTGCTCAGGTGCTCGTCGGTAATCAACTGAAACTGCAACAACATTGGCCTCTGCAACAACAGAATTGAGATAATTGTGGTATCTAGGAGTGAAGGCGGTCCGAACGCAGAAGGCTCCTCCATGGAAGTAAATGAGAAGAGGAAGCTTCTTATGTTCTTGTGGGTGTGGCTGGTGGGTTATTTTGGGGAGATAGAGTCTTGCAGAAACACCAGATTCAGGTACAATTACCACATCTTTTGATGAAACACCTGTTTTTGGATCTTCGAGGGACGGAGGAACAAATTCGTCTTGGTAAACTACAAACCTCTCCACGCGACCATCTTTATATACTCTGAAATAGGGTGGAACCTCGTAAGCTACTTCAGTGTTGGTTGCCTCCATTAGAGTAGAAGTAAAAGAAGAAGAAGAAGAAGAAGAAGAAGAAGAAGAAGAAGAAGAAGAAGAGGAAGAGGAAGGATGCCTTGTCTCTGTAGAAAGGATTTGGATTAATGAGATCTTATTGTCATGAATTAATGTGAGCATAAAAAAAAAAAAAAAAAAGAGTTAGATTGTTGTACATGAAACGAAAGTGTGTGGTTTTGGACTGTGGAGCACATGTACAGACAGTACAAACTAAACTGGTGGTAAATATTTGACCACACGACATTTAAAATGCAGTTGTAGACTATCATTTTCCAATAATTAATTATCGTTTACCTCATGGAAACTCTTTTACCGAACTAGTTTTGATTTTGAGTTCTGTTGAATCATCCATCATCATCACTCATCAATTATCACCAAAGGAGGAGACATGAGGCGGTTCGTATAATGCAGTAACAAAAATGACCTTCATGTAAATTCTCTGGCTATTAACCCAATCATTCCCATGCCCAGTTTCAGCCTGACCCCATTACCATCCCTCTAGAAGGAAAGCGAATTCGTCTGATAAAAGGAAAACATGAACTGCTACAAGAAAATGGGGATCATGGCTTAGTGGTTTTCAACGAGAGATGAATTGCATCAGACAATCACGACGAGTGCTTTTCATGCTTTAAAATTAGGCAATAGCAAAAGAACAAGTTAAGATCACGACGACTGAGTGCTTTCTAAATATATGAATTTCGTCAAAATCTTTTACTAAAAACTGCCTGCAAAAATATTTTTGCAAATGTAAAATATTACAAAAATATTTTTGCACAAATAAACAAACTATTATTTTGACAAAAAAAAAACTGCAAAAATAATTTTGCATTTTGAAAACAAAAAACTTAGGGCCCATTTGGTTTGGGATCTAAAAATTTGTTTTCAAAAATTAATTTGCACATAAACTAAACTATATCTTGTATCACATGTAAAATTGTATTTTGACTTTACTATAAAATCCTATATGATTTCATTCAAAACACATAAAACAACATTTTTTTGTTTTACAAAATCCTACATAATTTTATTGAAAATCCAAAACTAATTGTAGATGTAGTACAAAATGTATATTATTATAGGTGTAAATTAGTTTTTCAAAACAAGTTTTTGGATCACGAACCAAACGGGCCCAGTTTTTAGCACATTTTTAACTAATTTGTATCCAAATTTAAATTTTCAAGCTTCAAAAATAAAAATCATCAAAACAATAAGTGAAGATCTTGACTAGTTCTTTCCAAATATAAAAATTTTGTCCAATTATGTTATTGAAAACAGCATGCAAAAATATTTTTTACAAAAAATTAGTAATAATATTTTTTTTTAAAGAAATGTTATCGACTAATCTCATCTCAAATATCGGGACGAGTTCTTTCGAAATTTATAACGGTAAAAAATTACAAACATTAAATAAATGCAGAAAGCACGTAGATCAGAATCATCAGATGAGCGGGAGGAGGTGACTGGTGCGACCGACCACCATACTGTATAGTGTATATAAATGACCGACCCTATATATTTATGTTTTCTGAAGTAACGTCTGAAAGTTTTGTTTGCCCGGCGTTGGCGTGGGGATGCCGAAACACCAGATTCAGGTACAATTACCACATCTTTTGATGAAACACCTGTGTTTGGATCTTCAAGGGACGGAGGAACAAATTCGTCTTGGAAACCTACTAACCTCTCCACGCGACCATCTTTATATATTCTGAAATAGGGTGGAACCTCATAAGCTACTTCAGTGTTGGTTATCTCCATTAGAGTAGAAGTAAAAGAAGAAGAAGAAGAAGGAGAGGACGAGGAAGAGGAAGGATGCCTTCTCTCTGTAGAAAGGATTTTGGTTTCATAATAAAAGGGGAGTTTGATGGACATTGAAACGAAAGTGTGTGGTTTTGAACTGTGGAACCCATGTGGCGCGTACAATATAAACTGGTGGTTAATATTTGACCACTCAAGACATTTAAAATGTAGACTATCATTGACCAATAATTAATTATGGTTTACCTTATGGAAAGTCTTTCACAGAACTAGTTTTGATTTTGAATTCTGTAGAATCATCCGTCATCATCACTCATCAATCATCACCAAAGAAGGAGACATGAGGCTGTTCGTATAACGTGGTGACAAGAATGACCTTCATGTAATTTCTCTGGCTATTAACCCAATCATTCCCATGCCCAGTTGCAGCCTGACCCCATTACCATCCCCATGGAAAGAACGTGATTACGTGTCTGATAAACGGAAACCATAAACTGCAACAAGAAAATGGGGATCATGGCTTTAGTGGTTTTCAACGAGAGATGAATTGAACCAGACAATCACAATGAAGTGATTAGTAGTAGCAAATTGAATACGTGAAAAAACACTAAAAAGGAGACTTCTATTCAGCCAATCTCTTCTAACAGCTTTACAATTGCTTCAGATGTAAGAGGAATGTATAAGCAATCCTGCCCATCTGCATGTCTTCTGGTCTTAATCAACTCATGATCTTTGAACTCTGTCAAATGGGAATTCAGTGTAACTTGGCTGATAACTAGGAAACGTTATCGGCAGCTTGTATATAAGTTGCTGATTGGCATACCTGACAAAGAACAAGGTAATGTGGAATTAAATAACAGTAAAACATTAAGTGTATTTTTACAGTATGTAGTACCACGGCTACAATGCTTGCCTTCTTCATCAGAATGGGCTAGTTGATGTTCAGCAAGAACTTTGAATACGCTTTGCACATTTGGTGTCAAACTCTGTAGCACTATCGCAGCAGTTTTAACAATCTGGGCTGTCCCGCTACAGGCAAGAATGAACGGGAAGAACACCCCTTCAACCTTGTAAGGTGCAAAAGTTGGAACATGATACCAGCACCAGTTGAATTGTGTGTGTGTTGGGGTTATGCCCTAAAAACAACATGTTTGACATCTATGGATATTTGGATTATCATTAAGTTAATTTATCATTTTTAACATGCATGGTGAGATTAATAATTTCGATGAATTATTCATGTACAAGTGTTGTATATGAGGAGAGATATGATTCATTAGTAAACACTTTGTTCATGGTCTAAATAAACTATACGTTATTGGGAAGACTATAATATACTGAAGTCGATCACGTAAGTGATGTGATGTATCTCCATCACAGAAGTAGAGACTTCTAGACTTGTATATTGATGTATTTTGAATACATTGAACTAGATCGTCGAAAAATACTTTATATTTCATATCAGCTCATTTAAAGTATTTTTACACTACTTTGGATAAAAGTCCTTAATTCTGAGAATATATATATACCCTGCATGTGGGTCACAGTTGTTTTGTTTTGCAAACAGTGAGGTCAATCGACGAAAAACGTGATCCAATATTCTGAGCAAAATGGATGACTGTAATCTCATAGTAGGATTATAATATTCAACATGAAATCCACTTCAAAGATATTCACTTAAATCAATGCATGGAATATTATTCTAAACTGGCCAGTGATCTTCTAAAATGTTTAGAAGATTATTAGAATAAATATTAATGTCAATGCATTTGATGGTTAAGGGTAAATAAGTAATTACCCCATAGTGCTGACTTGTAAATGTTACTAAGCTAAGGGGTTTTTACGAATATCAGAAACTGTGGAGGGACTGTTTATAAATTAAGTAGTGGGAGGGTTTTATATTAATTCCACTAAACCTAGAGGGTTCAATTACAAGTCCTTGGTGGACCAACTTGTAATTATTATTTTAGTTCCTAATTTTATAAGAGTTATAAAGGGATTAGGAAACTAAATTAATTAGCTAGTTTTAGTGGGACCCAAATTAGATCTAATTAGGAATTGGAATTAGGGTTAGGATGGCCTCCCTTATATATATAAGGGAGGGGCGATTTTTAGAGGCCCACCCCTCTAAAAATCGTGGCTCCCCTCCTCTCCCTCTCCATCTATTCTAATTACTTCTAATATTCTAAAAACCCTAGCCTCCATTAATACTAACTCTAGGGTTTGGTTTTGAGGAAGAAGGAGAAACAGTTTTGAAGATCCTCTCCGTTGGATTGAAGCAGGAAGAAGAGTACTACAACATAGTGTCTTCATCAATCACGCTTCAAAGGTAACAATTCCCCAACCTTCTTAAGATTCCTAACAGCTATTAAGAATTAAAAGGGATTCAGGGAAATAGTTTTAAACTAATTTTAATTCCGCTGCCTGTTTAAATTTTAAAAACCTAGAATCCCTAACAGTGTGAACCATCTTCTTGTCCCACACTGCAATCGAATCAAATATATACTTAGTTTAACAATTTGGATGTTAAATAGAAGATGCAATGACTGAATAGTAGGGATGAGAAAACATAATAAGAGCCAAAGCTCTGTCAAGTAGTTAATAATGTTCCAACTGTATCCCAAGCTCAATTCATGCAAATATCATAAGGTATAAAAACCACACTAACTGGATGTTTTGGTTTGTTGAGAAACGAAAACAATCTGGCTGAAACATTCTGAGAAAAAATACATGAACAATGACCATATATACTGATAAGAACCAAAACTCTGTATTCCAGTGACCACCGAACATGGATACCACTTTACTGTGCAGGAAGCCATAGATGTAAACATTTCTACACGCCAATTAGCGTATGTAATGTAGTTCCGTAGTCATACCAGAAGTACTAGGAAATAGACTAGTAACCCTCCTATAGACAAGATAATCTCCATTACCATGTGAGATTTTGTTCCATCAAGACAAATTTCATACAACATTGTCCTGGCAGACGTTGTCCAAGGTTTCAAGAGAAAGAACGGGAAACAGAGTTACAGGATAGACATTTCAAAGGCAACAGGGTAGAAGTCAATTTTTGGTTAAAATCCGAGGTATCTTGATTCCAAGTGGATCCGATGGATCCCAACATCAACCTATTTACTACTCCCAAATGGACCATTGACCTAGATCTCAAAAACAAAAATGGACCATTGACCTAGGGCCAAAATTTCAGTAGGAATATGGATATCGCAGATTAGGATATAAGAAGGATCTTAGGCTTGGGAGGGTTTACAAGACTATCTTGGAAGGTCATATCATGGTATACCCTGTTTGGAATCAATCTCCATGATTTTTAAAAGATTTTCTAATGGAGAAGAGAAGCTCTGATGCATTAAACATGATCTTCAACTTTGCATTTTGCCGTAAAAAGTGAAAATCAAATATAATTAGCTTTAAAAAAACTCAATCAGGATGCATGCACTACATATAACACAAGTAGAGTCTTTCCCTACAAATAAAAACGAAGAATTCAGAGGCAGAAATGATATCGCAAACTTATAAAGGATCCACGTCCTCATGCTCAGGAGTGTTGAGTAGAAAATTTAACTAAGGAACAATGAATTGCATAGTGCATACTCAATGAGAGTGAAGACTTACATAGTGCTGCATTGACATGGTCTATAGATGCAACCAATCGAACATGTGAACAGCTTGCAAGTCGTGCAAGATACTGTTGCGATTCACTATCTCGCAACCCAGGTCCATCAATGTTGTGGATAACAACACAGACAAAGCAGTCATTTTCCTTTCCGTGAGATTCATCTGAGAATGCAAGAAGATCTTCCATAGATTGTGAACTAGAAGGTTGCTGAATTTTAGACATGCTCCCCATAGAAGTACTTCTTTTGGTCTTCAATTGAACCCACAGAATTCCAGCCAGGGTGCTCACAACCTACAAATGGAAGTACTTATGTCATAGACGAATATCCATATTATAATCATTTAAGGTGTTCCGCAAAACATGATCTACAATTCTACATAGACATTAATGTGGCCATCAATTGAAGGCCATTTTGACAGAAGAAACATAAATATGCTCAGAGCTTAACAATAATACATTTTTAATATTAATCGACTGAAGATAGCCATTGATAACGATTACACCACAGTCAGTCAACTCTGTTGAAGCAAAATCTTCAAGCAAAGCCTTCTTAGAGCCAAATCCATACAGCAAAAGGCCAAAGCCACACCTGCAACATTGGGAAGGTAGAAAAAAAAAAGAGAACATCATAACAAGTACTTTGTAAAAGTATAGATGAATTCACGACAAAGAAAAAAGGAGAGAGAGAGAGAGAGAGAGAGAGGAATACTAGACGTCTACATCTTCTAAAGAATGACAAAAGAAGACATTATTGATACATAGTAAACAAAAAATAAGTTCAAAACGCAACATATTAATAAGCAAAAAAAAAAAATTGCATAAACTATGGATTCAAGCAATTAAAGTAAACTTATCAATAAGGCATAATTGTCAATAAAGATGAAGTGATTAACTTATTAAATGAAAATTTTCTCATTTCTCCTCTCGTCTATACAGTTTATTCCATTTGTACATTAGTTCAGGAAGTATCCAGTACAAAGGTCAACCACAATTCAACCAACCAATTGTCGCCTTTCATATATCAGCGCACCAGGAGAATATAGGACAGAGAAAAAGATATAAGCCCATGTTCAGTGATGAGTTGGTTCATCTCATTAATGAGTATTTATGCTAGGAAATCTCCTAGTTTGAGGCTTGGAGCACACATTTGTGGATATTGACGATCGACCACAACTGGTCACAACGAAAAATGGGATAAAATAATGATGAAAGAAAGCAATACAACGCTTGCCAAGCGCTCATCAACAGGTTGCCGAAAATCAGGAGCTTCCACTATAGACAAAACTTATAATGACCAAAATCCCCCCAAGTAATGTCGAAACCTAATGAAGCCTAAAGGGTAAAAGTAAACATGTAGAGTAGTGATTCTATGGCTTCAAAAAAAATTGGGAACTAATACCAACTTTGAATTTTAGGAGAGTTTCCATATAGGAAGTAAGGACTGAGGCAGTAATTTCTACAATTACAATGAATAACCAATGAAGAACTCACATTAGAAATGCAAGTCAAAAATGAATTCAGGAATAGTTAAATAGTAGAACATGCCTCAGTTCAAAAACCCATTTGGGGTATAAACTTTTATAGCTGGTCAGCAAAGTCATTATCTCTTTTTCATGTTTAGTTGGAATGTTAGATGCCGCCGCTCTCAGTTCCTGCAATTAATTTCAGAGATGAAATGACTACAAGAAAACAAAAGACGCACAATTTATAATCATAGGCAATTAGAACTACAAATTTAGCGAATATCAGAAATGAAGAACAAATCAAGAACAAAACTAAATGATAATTCAAAGAATTGTTATATATATATATATATAGAGAGAGAGAGAGAGAGAGAGAGAGAGAGGACCTGCTGGTCGATGAGATCGATTTCGGAAAGCTTTCGAGCAGATTTCTTTCCGGAACCCCGTAATTCTTTTGCCAAGAAGTAATTTCTGGAGAATCCGAAATCCTCCTCGTCGTCGTCGTCTCCATCGTTGGGTTCCATGATTTTGAAGCAGAGGGATTAGAGCTCAGAGCGAGTTCGGGGAGAGTAGACAAAGCAGAGGAAAGAGTTTCGAAGAAGTCGAAGGAAAGCACTAGAATAGAATGTATTTTCCCGCGCGTTTTCAAGACTTTGATGGGTGACCCGTGATAATGTTTCATTCGGGTTGAAGTTGAACCATGGCCATAGAAATATTAGGGGTGTCAACGGGTCAGTTCTAGAACGGATACCAAGGTATCCGGAACCGGATATGAGAGATCAAAGTAATCCTAGAATTCAATAGAAATCTAAATCTACCTTATCAAGAAAATCGTTATGTTTCTTGTTGATACAAAGAAAGAATAAATGGAATCAAACTATAAAGAGAAACTCTGACCAAAAAAAACTATAAAGAGAAACCATCTTTACACTAGGAGGATTTGGATCCGATTTTAATCGGATCTGTAAACTAAAAGGGTCTAGAACCAATGTAATGGGATCTGGTGCAATTCGGTTTCAAATAGTAAGAATATATACCCATTGACACCCCTGGCCGCATACTTGGCAAAACTGATCCTAACTCAGACTCTCAATTAAACGCATAGGGTTAAAATTAGGGTTGACTACCTAATCTGCGACTCACATACAAACTCGTCAAATAGTGAGTTTTTTTCCCTGGGAAAATGCTAAACTTATAGTGTGTTTGGATGCAGAATTCATGTTTCCCTGGGAAACATGAGTCCTTGGAACACATGAATCCCTAGAAACATGAATCATTTGGTTTGTTTGGCAACCATAAAAGAATCCATTGATTCATGAATCCTTGAAAGCTTGAATCATTTGGTTTGTTTGGTTACCATTTAAAATCTAAGGAAAATCTCTATTTTGTTGTTTTAATTTTGTGGGGTGTAATCTACATTGAGTTGGGTGCATACATAGTGAATCCTTAGTTTAGAATTCCAGCAAATTCTAAGGGGGGAGGTGGGACTCCAAAATAGGGATTTGTTGGAAAACATGTTTCCCTGGGAAACAAGTTTCCAGGGATTCTTAGCAGCCAAACAAACCAGGGAAACATAAATCCCTGGTCCCCACTGAATCCCTACCTTAGAATCCCCCATCCAAACAAATCATTAGTGTATTTTCTTAATGCAAAGTCATCCCACAGTTTTCAAATAATCTCACACCTCTCATGATTTGCGTCATTCCCAAATTGACACAAATACCTGTTGAGAAAATATACCCTCGTCGTAGGTGATCAATCAACTTAGAGTTTTCTCTCGATTGCGGAATGCAGGATCTTGGAAGTATATGAATGAATAAATAAATAACACTCACAAAGCAAATAAAGAAGAAGTAAATAACTCACATGACACGCAAGATTTATAGAGGTTCGGAGCTAGTCCTACGTCCTCTTTGAGCCATACCAAGCCAATCCACTATAAACAAG
>MVGT01001902.1:160111-203027 GCA_002174775.1 Macleaya cordata | reverse complement strand
ATAATTCGGGTGATTGCTAACAAGGGTGAAGAAGAATTGTTTATTTTCTTAATAAAATAATATTAGACATTATAATTTTTTGTTCTTTTTTTGGGCCCATGCAAATATTTACATGACCAACTATTTGTGGAA
This sequence comes from Macleaya cordata, assembly GCA_002174775.1. NCBI lineage: Eukaryota > Viridiplantae > Streptophyta > Magnoliopsida > Ranunculales > Papaveraceae > Macleaya > Macleaya cordata. Next base: position 202,895 of record MVGT01001902.1, on the reverse strand, counting down.
GACTATTCCAATCCAACGGCTAAAAAGATGTTGGTTGTGGAACAGAGGACAGAGCAGTTTTAGTATTATAGAGTAGTTTATACGATATCAACTCTAAAAAAGAGGTCGGGTGTGGAAGCCCGATGTCTTAAATAACGTGTATAACGTATATAACCGTAACCGAGAAGCATCTACTCCTTCACGCAGAGAATCTTTTACATTTAAAAACCCTAAAAAAAAAAAAGGAAAGAAAAAGATTAGCTTTAAAAATTTCAAATTTGGATGAACTCTGTTGACCAAAACACATAGTATTTCTAGGTATTACAAATTTTCAAGGCGGGCCCCACTTAAGTTATGAATTTGGTTTTCCATAAAATACGCTATTTGAAAAGTTCGAGTATCATCCGTATTGATATTTAACTTTAGCCAAAGATAAAACAACATTTTACTAGGGAAAATGATTAGCGATCTGTCCAAACATATGTCTAAATAGACAGATTGATGTGTCAATTTACATTTACTATTCTTTGTGTACATATGAGCCCTATAAATATACAATGAATGACTGATTTGAATTGCCACCTCAATTTGTTTATTTAGACAGATGTTTGGGCCATTCCCAATTGCATGTCTGTTTTACTAAAGCCCTTATCTAAAATCCGCAGGACAAATTTCAAAAAATGTCAGATTTGTTGTATAAAACTAATAAATCACTGTGTAATAATATTAACCGGCAAGTCATTTTGTATTTTGACTGTCTATAACTAACAATAAAAAATTTATGTTATGTAGATTCAGTAAAAAGTTGTGTGAAAATATTAGTGGCTTTTAACTTTTGAGGCATAAATCAGCACAACGTTTTACTAGATCAATAAGACAATTTGTTGGTTATGTAGAGCCGATCGACAACACAATCACAAAATGACTTGAACTTGCCATTTTATGATACCATGGGTTCTATGACGTATATATAGTTGTGCTGATTTAGTAGAAATATGTGTTGATTTATCCAAGGCTTTAATGATTTCGTTTTCTTCTTAATAAGTTTTGTCAATTTTTAATAAGCAATAAATAATTGTAAATAAAAATAATATTTCTTATTTTTGAAAATTGTAAATATTATAAGATAATAATGAAATAAGTGTGTATATACATTGCACGAATAATATGACTTTTTTTAGTGATAGCCTTCTGTGCACGTGCACATATTCTTATGTTAGGCTTGTTCTTTACGTAAAGATTTGTATAAAAAAAATGTATGCACAGAGATGATTCTAAAGTTAATTTTTGATCTACAAAATTAGGAAACATTAATCACAAAAAATCAGCTTCTGATAAGCTTCATGCATGCCATGATAGTTCGACCGGGTGTAGCGAAGTGTAGAAATAAAATGGTAAAAAATATGAAACATGGTAAAAGCTGGTGGAATGCAATGGATGGTCGTTGGGAATTTTTATTAAAAGTTTTTTAATAGTACATAATGCAAATCCAGGAGTACGTGGACCATCCACGATCGAGCTTTGGATTCACAATTATCAAGACTGAAAACAAATGTTATGTTCTCCTTAATCAACAGGAGACCCGAAGTCAAATATTTATATTAATCTCTGTTACAATATGTGTTTAATATGATTACAACTACTCTAAGAAGAAGTAACAAAAAGATAACAATTACAGCTATACAAGGATAAGGATAACAACTGATGTGTAGATAACTATCTACGTAGGTGAGTTATCTAACGGCTTCGGTAGAGATAAATCACATGTGTTGATACGCCCCCTCAAGCTCGACGGTCGTGACACAACGTTGAGCTTGAATCTAAGAAATGCAAAACGCGGCGTAGTAAGACCCTTTGTGAGGACATCCGCGATCTGATCATTAGTAGAAATAATTTTCACAAGTAACTGTTTTCGCTTAACCATTTCCCGAACAAAATGAAAATCGATCTCTACATGCTTTGTACGGGCATGGAAAATAGGATTAGCAGTCAAGTAAGTTGCGCCTATATTATCACACCACAACGTTGGAGGACTTTCAAACTGAACACCCAATTCTTTAAAAAGAGAAACCAACTAGACCACTTCTGTGGATGCACACGCTATCGCTCGATACTCTGCCTCCGTACTGGACTTAGCAACTGTTTTCTGTTTCCGAGAGCTCCAAGAGATAAGATTATTGCCTAAAAAAAGGGCATAGCCACCAGTAGAGCGTCGCTTGTCTAAACAACCTCCCCAATCCGCATCCGAAAAAGCAGAAAGAAGAGGAGGAGAATCAACATAGAATTGCAAGCCATGATCATATGTAAGTTTAAGATACCGAAGTATGCGCTTTACCAACATCCAATGATCTATCGTAGGACGCTGCATGTATTGACAAGCCTTATTAACGGAGTATGCAATGTCGGGTCGAGTAACCGTTAAATACTGAAGAGCCCCAACCATGCTCCGATATAACGTGACATCATGAAAAACTTCACCAGATTCTTTGGATAATTTCGTGGAGGCTGCAATAGGAGATGAGATTGGCTTACAATCAGCCATATGTGCACGTTGAAGAAGATCTAGAGTGTACTTTTGTTGAGATAAAATAACACCTTGTGAATTAGTAGAAACTTCAATGCCCAAGAAATAATTGAGAGTCCCCAAATCTTTTAATGCAAACTCAACACTGATTAAGCTAATAATTTTGGAAATAAAAACCGAATCATTCCCGGTGACCAAGATATCGTCCACATATACCAGAAGATATAAAATAATACCAGCTTGATTGTAAATAAATAAAGAAGGATCTGTTTTGGAACCCTCAAAACCAATACTACACAAATAAGAACTCAACCGTGTAAACCAAGCACGAGGTGACTGTTTTAGGCCATAGATCGATTTTACGAGCTTGCACACATGATGAGGATAATTAGAGTCAACAAACCCAGGTGGTTGACTCATGTACACCTCTTCATCCAATACACCATTCAAAAATGCATTATTCACATCCAACTGACGCATAGTCCACTTTCGGGAAACAACAATTGATATAATAGAGCGAAGAGTAGTGAATTTAATTACCGGACTGAAAGTCTCATAATAGTCCACACCAAATTGTTGATTGAATCCCTTGGCAACAAGTCTCGCTTTGTAGCGGGCAATAGAGCCATCAGCGTGACGTTTGAGAGCAAAGACCCACTTGCTACCAAGAACATTCATATGAGCCTGGCGAGGCACCAAAACCCAAGTGCCCTGCTGAATTAAAGCGTTTAACTCAGTGGTCATTGCTGTCCGCCAAGGAGAAGATTTAAGAGCTTGAGACGAACATGTGGGAACATCATCAGCAGTAGAAACAGTAGAAGCACTTAACACCAACGGATATCGGGACGAAGTGAAAACCTTTTTCTTAAAGATACCCGATTTGGATCGAGTGTGCATTGTATGACTTGGATTAGGATCAGCAGGTGGAGGTGGGACCGTGTGAACAATGGCTGGCGGTTGAGGTGGAGGAGTCTCAACATCAGGTACAACTATTGGAAGAGGAGCAGGAGAAATAGGTCCGATATGTGGTAAACTCGTTGATGCAGTCCTAGGTTCAACAGGTAATGTAGGGGGAACAACCATTGGCAGATCAGCAGCTGAAATAGGCATATTGGGTAAAACAACATAAGACTTGTCCGTAGAAACCTCAGTTGAGATATCTGCAAAAGGAAAGACTACCTCATTAAAAACTACATGTCGAGCAATAATAATTTTATTCGTGGACAAATTCCAACACTTGTACCCATGATGCCGGAAACTATAACCCAAGAAAACACATCGAACAGATCGATAATCCATCTTATGACGATTGTAAGGACGAGTGAAAGGGTAGCACTCACAGCCAAACACCTTCAAGAACTTATAATCTGGTGTATCACCATACAAGACCTCAAGTGGAGTTCGATCTTGCAACGTGGGAGTTGGTAATCGATTAATCAAATAAACGGCAGATTCGAAAGCATACTGCCAAAAAGTCAATGGAACACAACCTTGAGCAAGCAACGTTAATCCCATCTCAACAACGTGACGATGTTTGCGTTCAACCGAACCATTTTGTTCATGAGTGTGTGGGCAAGCAATGCGATGAGCAATTCCATGAGCACTAAAAAAGGTACTGAGTTTGTGAAACTCGCCAATAACTTAAACTTTTCAAAAATAGCATATGCCTCAGATTTAACGGTAATGGGATAAATCCATGAATACTTTGTAAAGTCATCCACAAACAACACAAAATAACGATAACCATCAACTGAATAAACTGGGGATGGACCCCATAAATCAGTAAATATTAATTCCAAAGGAGCCTTAGAAACTGAAGATGTCATTGATAAATGAAAACGGTGACTCTTACCTAACTGGCAAGAGCCACAAACAGAATAATCCCTAACACCTGAAACATGCAAACTATTTTTATTTAAAATAAAATTCACTACTCGAGCTGCCGGATGACCTAGACGACGGTGCCAAACATTAACTGAACTACGCTCGCCAACTCCTACAAATGGTGGGCTGCCTTTATTGAAATCTGATGCTAATGGAAGATGATATAGACCCCCTCTACTCGATCCTTGAAGTAGAACTCTCCCCGTGTGTCGGTCCTTGATATAAAAAACATCAGGATGAAACTCAAAATAAGCACCATTGTCCTTGGTAAATTGTTGAACAGATAATAGATTCTTCGTAATAGAAGGAACACAAAAAATATTATTTAATCGAAAAGAATGAGTAGGAGTGTGCAATAAAGAGGAGCCAACATGAGTAATATGCAAACCTGATCCGTTACCCACTTTCACCACATCTGTTCCAGTATAACCCGATTGAACATTCATATTTTGAAGGTCGGCCGTAACATGATGGGTAGCACCCGAATCCGGGAACCACGACTGATATGAATCATGAGTATTCATAGAAGCAAGCATAGCAGTAGCAGCAGAATTTTGATTGTTACCCGGGAAGCGATCATAACAATTAATTGCAGAATGGCCCACGCGATTACAAATCTGACATTGAACAGGGCCAGCAGGAGGAAAAGAATTTTGTCCCGGAGAAAAATGCATAGGAGCACCAGATGGAGGGTAAAAACCTGGATAAGGAAAGGAGCCAACACCACGATTAGAGGGATAATAATAGTTACCATGTGAGCGAAAACCACCCCGGCCACGAAAACCACCACGACCACCACGCCCCCTGCCGCGATGATAATTATGAGAACCGGATTGAGGAGGGGATGGTGGAGGAGGAGATGGTCGAGAAGGTTGTTGTGCAGCAACATTAACCGTTGGAGGGGTGACCTCCACCGTTGGAGTCTCAGCAGCAAGCCGAAGCTCTTGGGTTAACAAATAACCCTGCAAATCAGTAAAAGAAACAGGTTCCGAACGAGTCGTCATAGACGTAACAAACGGCCCATATTCAGGACCAAGACCATCAAGAACATAAAGCACCATCTGAGAGTCAGAAACAGGACGATCGACAGCAGCAAGACCATCTGCAATCGTTTTCATCTTCACCAAATACTCCAAAACAGAAAGTGAACCTTTCTTAGTACGATGTAACTCAAACTGGAGTTGCATAATCCGAGCATCAGATGGACTTGCAAAAGTCTTCTCCAAGCGCAGCCAAGCATCACGGGAAGAAGTAGCACCTACGATCTGAGCATGAACGCTGGGAATAACAACAGAATAAATGTTGCTAAGTAACATTTGATCATGACGGATCCACGTCAAGTAAGCCGGATTAACTTGAGAATCACCATCAGATGTCTTCGCCGCATCTGGTAAAACACGAGGAGGGCATGGACGAGAACCATCAACGTAGCCCATAATGTCATTACCTCGTAAATACGCCGTAAAATGAGAACGCCATAGAACATAATTAGTGGAGTTAAGTTTTTCAGCGACCACAACAGGTAAAGGAGTTGTCGCCATTGCAAGAGAAACAAAAAGAAACAAATTTGGAAGAAAAAAAAAAAATCCTAGGATGTCGCCCCTAGACGTCTGATACCATATCAAGACTGAAAACAAATGTTATGTTCTCCTTAATCAACAGGAGACCCGAAGTCAAATATTTATATTAATCTCTGTTACAATATGTGTTTAATNATGAAGGTCTTCCAAAGTCTCCTCGTCGGAGCCGAACATGTCGCCGTCCAGTAAAAAAAATGGGAAACCCCTTCGCGGTAAAAAAAATGATGTTCTTTATATATGAACCCTAACTGTAATCCTATCCGTTCATTTCAGGGATATAGATCCTCACCGTACACATGACTCGCACGTGCGAGCTATTTAACGGAGAAAATAGACGCTGGGACTTTTACATCATTTTCAAATTTTACAGGGGTAGTTTGGTCATTTTACATAGCATTCTTAACGTCCCCGTGATTTATTAGACGGTCAACTGGGTCAACCGTCATTCCAGGACCTAAATGCAAAGCTGGACAATCGCAGGACCCAAACCTTTGTGTTGTCCATTTTATGGGACCCTCAGACTAATTAACCCTATCTTTTATTTTAGTATTGGGACGTGGTTACTTGGCACGTGGGTTTTGGTTTTGGACTAGGTTTTTTAATTAGGATTTTGTTAAGCTTTTTAGTTTTGTATTTTGTTTAGTTTCTTAATGTTGTCCAAATTGGCTGATTTTTTTATATGTATATTATTTATACTATTTGGATCATATCTAAAAAAATTAGCTCAATCGGAGTCCTCTAGCACCCTCTAGCACCCTCTAGCACTATGAACACTTAATTTAGACTTTAATAGGATGAATGAACGGCTGACATTTAAAGTGATTTGTTTAGAGGGTTAGATATCTCTGATTGAGCTAATTTTTTATGGACATCTTATAAATAATGATAATATTATGGTTACAAAAATTTAGCTGATTTGAAGACCTGTAACTTACAAAAAAATCCCTTAAAAAATATCCTTATCGTGTGCCCTTAGGGCTCACGTTAACAAGACCCTTATAATTATTGTGGATTCGGGTAGGTGTACACTGTTTTATTGTACATGATTTTTTACACTGCCCCCTATACTCACATGATTACCAGATTATTTTCACTAAAATCTTATGTTGAAAAATATGGGTTCTGTTTCTTGAAAATTTGATTACTACAAAATCAAAAATAAATAAGAAAAGAAAAGATGTATCTGAAAGTGATCGAGGTTTGTGTTAGACACAATATCCTTAAGATAAATTCGTCACCGTAATGGTGCCGACGGTTCTATGGATGTCTATCTCCCAAGATACAACGATCGCATCGTACAGAAGCAGCACTACAAATTTGTACGCCCTAGTGAACTGACAATTATTGTGTTCTCATATACTATTCAAAAACATGACTCGCAAAAACTTATTGAAAATGTATCGTTACAAAAGAGAAGAGAATAGGGGTTTATATAGAGTCTATGGTGACTCTCCATAAACCAAAGGTGTCTATTCATAGAGACACATGTCTCTTGGCCCCTTAAAAGGTACCCCTCAACTCAAGAAATAAAAATAAAATAATTTTTCACTAAAAAAAGAATTATGAAATAAATTAAATAATTCCAACATCTTACTCTTCTAAAATCTCTCATGCTAGATGGAAATAGATGCCTAACAGATCCTTTGTCCCCAAAAAATTTTGTCTCTCGTGTTTCTTTGCTAATTTTACTTTATAGAGTCCACATGGAGATTATCTAATGGTTGAAACTTCGTGAAATGTTCTTCTCACCATATAGATCATTCTTAGAAAAAATCAGTCCACTCTCAAACGATTAACCCCATCAACAACGATTTTAAACTAAGCCATTAGAAAATTATTTTTATTTTGAGTAATGGACGATTGATTTTTAAACCAAATTTTGATGAATTAGAAGCTTTTGAATTGACCAATTTTTAGTGAGAATGATCTATAGAATGAGAATAAAATAATCACGAAGTTTCAATCACTAGATAGTCTCCATGTGCGTACCACAAGGTAAAATCAGCAAGGGTACACGGAGGGACAGAGGATTTTGGAGATAAAAATTTGCTCTCATGTTATTGATGATTTTCTATAGACTGATGATAAGATTAGAAGTGTTAGAGTGAAATGATTTTTGGCGGATAATCTACACGGTAAGAGAATCTCCCACAAAAATTCAATCTTTAGATAAGTCCTAACATAAGCAACGTTGGTCGTTGATGGTTCATATTGTTAGGATTTAATCAATCGATATAAGATGAATCAAATATGCAAAATAAGAATATTAACGGAGATGACAAATAATTCACACACAACACAAGATTTACGTGGTTCGNGATAACTATCTACGTAGGTGAGTTATCTAACGGCTTCGGTAGAGATAAATCACATGTGTTGATAACAATTACTGCCAAAGCAGGAAGATATATTATAATTTTCCAACACTAAATTACTATTTAAAACAGATAGAAAATAAAATGGTTTGTGGAAGTCACAAACGTGGCTTGCTTAATCACCACTCAAATTCGATCTCTTAATTATTTCCAATGTCGATATATGAGCCATAGATTATTAATGCTTATCCATACTGCTGTAGTATCAAATTTGAAAGTTATTGTAATTGAAACCATTTTAATTTAATTTTGGAAATTAATTACCTAATTAACCACCTAACTTATTAGGGACTTTTTGTAGAGAAACATGTACAATAATCAAAATGAAGGGTAGATTTTATATTTGATGAACTCTTTATTAGAGTATTAAATAATTCATTTGCAACATTAAATAAATAAAATAAAATAACATTACTTAATGTCATATAATTTTAACATCGAATATGCAATAACTTGCAAGTGTGCTAGCTAGCTTAGCTGGTATAAAGTCTAACCATCAACAACAATAAGTTTGAGTTCAAATTCTGCTAATTGTATCGAATAAATTAAAAAATATTAGAGGCCGTTTATAATTCAAGTGCGAATGAGTACTCGTTGTTGTTGATGATAGATTGTCCGATGCTTGTAGGTTGGTAGTTTTTTTCTTCTGTCTCTTCACCCATTTCAAATTATATTCTCCGCCAGTTAGTATCGCTTCTCTTTTATGTCCTTGTTTGTATTAATTTGTAATTGAGCAAGTCCTCAAGGAAAGAACTCTGTAGTCATAGTTGATGTTAAAGCCTTGATCTATAGTTGGATGAGCTGCAGCTGGCCTACATGTTTTTAATCAGTCAAACTTAATATATACATTATGAAATGACTAGCTCGTTCCTATACATGATATATAATAGACCAGACAGTAAGTAGCTTATCCACAAAAACATTTGATGGCCACATCTTTGAGTGCATGTAAGCCAGGGAGCTAGTGACATTTCGTTTTCATTATCTATATCCAATGCTAATATATAAAGTTGACTGTCAAACTTCATGACCATGTACCTTTAATAACAAATGTAGTTATGCTACAAGGACCATATAATGGCCGCTAGTCACATGGTTTCAAAAATACACAATAACTAATAAAAAAAATAATGCTAAACTTATACAACAAGGTCCTACAACAAAACTTACAACAAGTGAATTTGATGGTAGATGTGTGATTTGCACACATTATCTCGTGATTTACGTCTATTTTAAAATGATATAAATAAACAGTGTGAATAGTCTTCTCTGTAGGTTCTGTTGTAGAACATGTTGTAGGTTCTACAACAAACAAAAAGAACATAGAGAGAGATTGTGAACACAAATTAGGCCGTTTAGTTTGTTATCTAGATCTACTCATTGTTTTTACACAAAATTGGACTAAAAGCCCTAATTTTGTAACCGTTACACCAAGAGGGCAAACACTTTTTGTTTTATAAGGCCCGTCCCTCATTTTTAGCATTTTGTAAACGCAGTAACTGTTTTGGTTTTTTTTTTTTAAACTAACATATTTTTATACATAAACTACACTTATGTCTATCTCTGTTTAAAGTGTGAACTCTAACTGTTTTTGTTTTTTGGGGAGTGGTGACGTGGCAGAGAGAAAATAATGCTTGTTAAAATTTAAAATGCTATAACTTTTAATCTACAAATCAGATTTTGACAAAATTTATATTTTTGGAAGCATTTTTCAAGATCTTCAAAATAAGATCAGACAACAATACTAAATTAAAAAAATCTTTATAACGCGACTATACAAACATATTGCATATTAAAATAATCTAAAAATTGTGCAAATTATAATTTGCATAGACTATTTTTGCATACTTTTGAGTATCTGTACTTTTTTAGTAACCTTTATGCAAACAAATTCTATAATAAGAAAAACTCAAAAATTGCGTTTGCATAGTTATTATGCAAGTTAAAATTTTGCATATGCTATTTTTACATACTTTTAAGCATTTGCACTTTTTTAAACCTCTGTGCAAACAGATTGCACATAGTAAAAAAATTCAGAAATTGCGTTTGCATAGTTAAAAACCTATGCAAATTGTAATTTGCATATGCTATTTTTACATACTTTTGAGCATCTGCACTTTTTTAAGTCTCTATGCATTTTAAATTTTCATATTTTGATATTCAGTAAACTAATAAAATTCTTGGTATGCAAATTCAAAGTTAACTGTAGTATGCAAATTAATGTTTGCAAACAATTATCTGGCTTTATAGCTTCGTAAATAGATTTTTCTGGATTTTTTTTTAATTTGTTATTCATGTTTGATCTTGTTTTGAAGATCTTAAAAAATATTTTCTAACGGTATAATTTTTGTTCAAATTTGAATTATATTTTGAAAGCTATGATCATTTTTATGTTAAACTTGATTAAAAAATTTTTGCTAACGTGCACATCCGTTATTTATTAGAGGATTTTTTCATCTTTTTCATTACATGAACGCGCATCGAGGATAAAGCGTACAAAAAAAACCTATCCTTCCGTAATTTTTTTTTAATATAGGGATATCTCACTCATTCTCCGTTGTTTTTTATTTGGAAAACAAAGGAAGGGAGGCCACTAAAAAAAAGTGTTTTTGTTATAAGTTAGAGAGAAATAAGCAAGATAACTATCAAGAAACAATATGAACTAAAGACTAACAATAAAGGATTCTTCTTACTTGAGTTTTTGGGATACAATTACATGTAACAATGGCCTCTATTTATAGCCATATTGGTGGCGGTAGTAGTAGGTGAAATAGTGATGGAATTAGTGGTAGTGGTAATAGCAATAATGATGCTAGTGGTGGANATTTATAGATGGTAATGGTGGAATACTACAAAACCCACTACTAAGTGGAGTATCCATTCAATTAGTGGTTCTTCCACACCATTAGTGGAGTTATCACTCCATTGGTGGTGTTTCCACTAATTAATGGAGTTACCACTTCATTAGTGTGGTTTCCACTAATTAGTGGAGTTCTCACTAATGTGAGTCAAACTAACACATATTAATGGAGACGTTGATGATTCAAAACACTATGTATACCAGGGGTTGCCTATTTTTTTAGAGGGGTATTATTATAATTTTAATTACAAATACTTTTGTACTTTTTAAACAGGTTTTGTTTTGAGTCCGGATAAATAAAAAAGTACAAAGATGACAAACTATTTTTTTTTTGTCAGCTTAGTCTTCTGTGCATATTAGCGCAATGCGAAAAGATGGAAAAACCTTCATACATTAATATGTGGTGCACGTTAGTAAAGCTTTTTAAATTAATTTCATAAAAAATAGTCATAATTTTTAAAATAAATCATATTTGAACAAAATTTATATCGAAAGTTTATTTTCAAGATATTTATAACAATATTAGACATACCAAAATAAAATTTTAAAAAAAAAAAAAAAAAACTAGATTGTATACAATTTAATTCCCTTATCTAAACAAAACTTTGCACAGTTTTTACTCAAATTTTAATTTGCATAGAATTTTTAGCATGAAAAGTTTGCATACAACCACAATTAAGTTTGCATATATGGGTTTCTGAAATATTTGAATTTGTTTTCTATGTATTTACTAAGGTAACGATGTTTCATTATTTGAGAAATAGAATTCCGCTGATTGAGTGAATGCCATCTGATTCTTTAAAATAACTGCTTGTATCCTTGACTGCATAAGGGTTGATTAGGCCAGTTTAAGATCCAGGTCCTTCATAATATCATATAATGTATCCCATATTAAATCACAGCTAGTTATGAAATATTGAATTATTGGATTATTGTTTTCATCACTGATGAAGATAACATGCTCATTTGTTCCCTTTATATTTCCTACTGTAACAAAATAGTTTGACACATTGAGGATATGACATTTTACAAAGCTTTTAGAATTGATAGAAAGATATAGGGTTTTCAATATGGTAATTTGTCGAAATGAAAAATGTCTACTGCTAGTTCTAAAGAGCCAACAGTTAAGAAAACTGTCAGAATTCTGTAACAAGTTTATTGGGGCGCCCACTCTTGGATGGGGTCTCCCATTTAAGGGGCTCCCCCAGGTTTTCTTCCCTGGGGCGTCCATTCTTGGATGGGGCTCTACCGGTTAAGGGGGTATGGACCTACTTAACATTATTGACTTATGTTAATCTTTCAACATCTGTTTTCTCCAACATCTTAATATTTATATATATATACGAGGGAAAATGCTAAAACGTACGCACATTTTGGGAGATTCTCTTCCCTCAAACCTATCGTAAGGCAATTATCCCATCGTGATTTGAATTACATCCTCGAGTTCTGTCTTCTCCAAACTTCAAGACATGGACCACCGTCCACCTCAGAGAGGGATATAAATCCCCCCAAAAGTGCGTACCTTGTAGCACTATTCATATATGAGAACTCTTATGGTTAATAAGATTTTGAAGACGAGAACTCTTATTGTTAGAAATAGATAATGAGCTCCACTATTTATAACTTTGAGGAGTTTACAACGGACGGCTATGATTATTGACTCTATATGGAGAAGTATCTTTCCACACTCTTCTAAAAAGTTACCCAACTTTCTATAGAATACCATACCAGCAACTGGCACCAAAAAAAAAATCTTGTGTTTTTTTATGTTAGGTTTGTTTTTTTTATTTCATGGTGGCTTGTATACATATTATCTACATGATAAAAAGGTTGTTATTTGTCCCAAAAGTTTAATTCTTGGATCATCTCATATTGCACGGCTAAAAAACAAGTGTAAATAGAGTACTGTAACGAGTATGAAAGAAGTTAGAAGGGATGTTTGGATCCACCAAGTTACAAAAGCTGTACCCGATGTTTATGTGGCATAGTCGGTCCCACTGCCACATAGGTTAGAAATCCTTTCATTAAAAAACTTTTGAGAAGGAAAACTGATGGATCCCACCTTGCTACATAAGAATCTGACACTACTTTTGTAAAACCGGTCCAAAAATCATTTTTGAAAAGAAGTTAGTTTGTTTAAAAATGATTTTTGGATGTATTTTATTTTTCACTCTTTAACAATGCTTTAATTTTTCTTTTTTACAATTAAGCCGTTGGTCAATGAATCAAATAAAGAGAAGAGAGTTTTTAAGAAGTGATACGCTAACCCTTGTTAGCAATTACCCGAACTATACACGTTCAATACTCGTATTTTTTTTGTATTTCTAAAAATATTTAAAACATGTTTTAACCGAATTGCCAAATAAAATGGATGAAAAATACTCCTACTATATTTAATTACTGTCGAACTTTCAATACAAAAAAAACTTAGCTAATTATTTATGGACCCTTCTTTGTTTTCTCTTTTCGTCCTTAAGGACTCCAATTCTCTTAATTTCACTCTTGAACCGACACATTCCGAACTCCATGAAACATCTAGAAGACTTGTCCTAGTGCCAAATTTCTAGATGTGAAATGTATTAAACACCATTTAAATCTAAATTTAATATTTGTCTGAATTTTGGACTGTACTTTTGGCATCCCTAATTTTAGCCGTATACAAAATTGCTATCAAAGGATGATCACTAGCAATAGTCAAACTATTAAAATCAATTTCCATGAATTCTTTTTATGTCAGGAAATTTTCCATGAATCCTAGTTTTTTTTGTGTGTGACAAGTTTAATTAGATGGGAATTTTAGGCATCTAAAGAATATTAGCATCACAGGTTAAGATGCTAATAACTAATAAGTTGAAAATATTAAGTTATTAATTTGCTGCTAATTATATAGAACAACAAATTAAACAAATTCTAAAATTCAAAACCAAAAATCTTCCAATGAAACACATTAATATAAATTAATTCTTATTTCTATTTCATGACAATACTCAAATTAACAACCCTGCACAGAATTGACCCAACCAAAAAAAAATTAAATCAAACTATACCTAACTGTAATTAACGACAAAGATATATCGAACTTAATTAATTAAAAGGATGATGATCAATTAATTAAGCTGAGAAAAACCCCATCAATGGCTGCCAAGCCAAAAGGGCTTTTAGGATCCAAAATCTTTTTTGCGTACATAAATTTCTCTTTATTATCTTCAACTTTCTTCACCCAACAGAACTCATCAAGCCTCATCAAATCTACTATTAATCCTATTAGCCTATCATAGCATGTAATGACTGCTTTCCTCAAAATGGATAATGTATCCTACTCACACAATAGTGTCGAAGATAGTCCCACATGAGAAGTGAAAGTCTTACAAATCTAATATATAAATATTTTATGTGCCACTCCACACCATCTAATTCTTTGAATTAACTGTGTGCATCTTTGACTGCATAAGGGTTGATTTGGCCGGTTTAAAATCCAGGTCCTCCATAATATCTCATTTGTGCCGTATATCTGTAATCAAATATGTTGAGTGAAGCTTCAAACATGAGGTTTACCAAAGCTTCAGAGTTGAGTGATTATTTATAGTAAGGTAATTTGTCGAAATAGAAAATGTCTAGAACTAATTCTAGGGCACCCACTCTCAAATGGGGTCTCTTAGTTAAGGGGCTCCCTCATTTTTTCTTCAAATGATTAAGGAGGACCATCGTTATCAATAGGAACCAACTTAATTTCGTTGTTTATTGGAACCCACTTAACATTGTTGACCTATTTTAATCTTTACATTTCATAAATTCAACAATTGTCAAAGCATAATTCAACAATTGTCAAAGCATTGGAATGATTTTGATCTCCAACGTCTGTTTTCTCCAACATCAGTTTTCTCCAACATCTTAATATTTTTCTAAACAAACAAATAAATATGAGAACACTTATGGTTAATATAACATCTTGAAGATGAGAACGTATTCTTATTGTTAGAACTGGATATATAATGAGCTACACACTATTTATAGTTGTGAGGTGTTTACAACGGACGGCTATGATTATTGATACGTGGGTGTGATGTTATGATCGATTATGTAGAACTCTATAGGGAGAGAAGTATCTTTCCACTCTTCTAAAAAGTTACCCAACTTTCTGTATATAGAATACCATTCCAGCATCTGGCACCAAAAAGAATATCCCTTCCATAAATATCGTCATTGCTCGTAAAAAAATAAAAATATTATAGTCATTTTCGTGGAAATTAATTGTTCTTTCTTCCCACACGAGTTATGTGCGTTGCTTCCATGCGTACTTTGCGTGCACCCACAAACGACCCTACGCGTGATTTCGTAATTAAAAATTTAAGTAAAAGTAATTTAGTCATTAAAACATTTGAGTAAGGATAGTTCTGTTATTAAAAATCATAGATGATGCTATTTTGGTCATTTAGTGGCTTGACTAAGTCGTAGCCGTCGGATGGTGTGCGGGAGGATCGATCTGAGCTGCCAGTCCGAGACATAAGTTGAGGGGGCCACCAGACTTATTAGATCTAATGCTTTTAGGGTGTGGGGTTCTCTTCACAAATCTAAAAATAGCCTTCGATTTCTTAGTAGGCGGAAAATGGCTTTTACTTTGGTTTGATGTGCATGTTTTTATGGAAAAAAAGTTAAAATTTTCAACCATGGTCTAATAACTACTAATAGTCAAATTATTAAAATCAATTTCCATGAAACCTTTTTATCTCATAAACTTTTCATGAATTCTAGTTTTTTTGTGTGTGTCAAGTTTAATTAGATGGGAAATTTTAGGCATCTAAAGAAAAATCAAGGCCAAAAATCTTCCAACGAAACAGATTAATGTAATTTGATTCTTATTTATATTTCATGACAATACTCAAATTAACAACTCTGCACAGAATTGACCCAACCCAAAAAAAAAAAAAAACATATAAATCGAACTGTCCCTAACTATAATTAACGACAAAGAAGATCGAACTTAATTAAAAGGATGATGATCAATTAATTAAGCTGAGAAAAACCCATTAATGGCTGCCAAACCAAAAGGGCTTTTAGGATCCAAAATCTTTTTTGCATACTCAAATTTCTCTTTATTATCTTCAACTTTCTTCACCCAAGAGAACTCATCAAGCCTTATTTGAGCAGCCAAAACAGAAACACAAGTAACCAAATCGATTTTCTTTTCCTCTTGAATTATTCCTTTGGTGCTTGTGGATGAAGACATCTTGATCCTCCTTTCATACTCCTCTGCAACCAACATAGCTATGTCTGCCATTCTTAATTTTCTCTCTCTACTTTCTCTCTCTTAATTTGATATCTAAAATCAGACTCTGATAAATCTCTATTGGACTCTCAGTCGTTTTCTTGAAAATGTTCTACACAAGTTATTTGGGAAGCAGTCCTAAATATGTTGGGGTCCTGGGGATGAGTCATTTTATATAGGAATGAATTGGTCATATGGTGTGTTTTGGATAAGGTCGCCACTACACATAATGTGTTTGGTGCTTTTTTTTTTTTTTTTTTAATATGATTTAAGTTAGTGTTGGGACTGAGGTTACGTAGAACGTGGTTTTGGCCCTTGGTTTTTCTTTTTTAATTACTGTGGATTTAAGTTAGGTTTTTAGTTACTGTGGACTTTAAGGAATGTAACCAAAAAGTTAAAAATATTTGCCTTTCGGTGGACCTTACAGTACGTCTTTTAGTAATGAGAATTGTGGTATGATTGATGCTCCTGCTTCGTAACTTATTTAGCTCTTTGATCGGCTCTGATGTTCTTACTCGAAAGGCATTTCAGAATTAAAAATATTTTTAATTAGCGGTTTCGACACTTTCATTTTTAAGTCTCTTTCTTGTTCTTGTTTTTACTCTGATTACTTAGATATAGGACTCAAAGGCATGTGAAATTCATATCAATGAGTAAAAAATAAATGTTTGTATTAGGGTAATAAAATTGAAGAATGTTGGTACCCGCAAAGTTAGGTAGGATCGAGTTCGCAAAACTTGACCTCACCCGCCAACTCTATTCTAATCTGATCTACAATCCCCACCTTAATTCAACTTGCTAAAATTACATAGAGAGGTGACTCTAATTCCAATTCGTTGTCAAGTCTAATGTAAAGTGAGAAAAATGCAAAATAGATTTAGACTGCAAAAGTGAAAAGATAAATAGAAGAAATCGTTTAATTTAGAACTAGTGATTACATTTTTTTTTTCATTCCTGTGAATTGCAGCGAAAGAGCACCTAATCTAACATCTTTCTTTTACTTATTTTCTTGATCGTGTGGCCTACATTTATCTTCTTTAACCTAGCGCGGATAGCGCCACTAAATCGTTGGTGTATATGTCTTTGACAAGATTTTAATTGGGGGTTTCTTTAATTTTTTTTGGAACATTGAGGATCATGTCAAATTAGCAATGAAAATTAGGGGTATGTCTAGAAAAATGAAAAGTAAAAAAGAACTCATTTTAATGTGGATTCAATTTAGTCGGTGGCTGAACTCATTGAATCGCGTTATTTCAACGGCACCGACTAAATGCATCATATGATATGAATGCGCCGCATTGGAAATTCAACGTTGTATTTCAAATAATTTATATTGCACAAATCTCAATGATCACCCAACGAATCAAGGTTTATGGGATTAAGATTTTTAGTTGGGATTAAGGGTGTCAATGGGTACCAAAATACCTAGTACCAGAACCATTTTTTGCAGTTCTGGGATCTCATTTTGTGGATCTTATAAATTTCGGATCCATTTCGGATCTACCTGTTTTGGATCCGTTTAATTTCGGATCCATTTCGGATCCACCCAACGGGTACCCGTGGGTATCCGGTTCCGTATAAATTTTATAGTTTAATTTACTATTGTATAATAATTTTTTTAATTTTGTTAACTTTTTTTAATTAAAAAAAGAAACTAATGACTATTATATAACAAATTTCATAATAAAATAAATTTTATAATTGAATAAAATACGAAAATACAAATAGGTTTTATATGAAAAAATAAAAAAACAATAACTAAAAACGGGTATCGGGTACCCGCGGGTACTCGCGGATCCTAGCGGTACCGGATCCGGAACTACCAATTGAGGTTCCGGAACCGAAACCGAAAGAATCCGGAACAGCTTCATATTAACGGGACCGGATCTGGAACCTTTAGGTTCTGATCCGGAATCGTCCTGTTGACACCCCTAGTTGGGATGGTGTAATAGTGTGCAATACTCACTTCACAACATAAAGGTTGAAATTCCTTTGGTGGTCAGCTCGGTAGGGTTAATTTCTCGGATCTATCCGGTAACTACTAATAGGAAGAAGACACTACTCCAAGAAATAATAAGGTGCTCTAAGAGGTCTGGACATCCAATTCATCAATAAATTTTTTTTTAGTAGGAATGATATTTCCAGCCAAGTTTTTGTTTTATATACTATAAATGATCCAAGGGGCCGAATTGTTTGTATGGATCAAGGGGAAATTTTTTTTCTTTTTCTAAAACTCTTAACCTTGTTCGAAAGTAGTTCAAACTTTAAGCCTACCAAACAATCTATTTTATCATTAAAATTTTAATAAAGTAGTTCAAACTTTGGGCTTCTAAATAAAGTAAGATTGGGTGAAAATATCTTGGCACTTTCTAACTTCATCCTCATGTGAAAACACAGTGAAATTTTCTTTGTTTGTCATAAGGAACCTAAAACTGATCAAGAAACCTCTGGTTTTGAAAAAAGAAGAAGACCACATAAAATAAAAGATTACAACAAAACAATAACAGAAAGACCAAAAAAAAAAAAAAGTGTTCAGGTGGGGTGAATGTTTAACGTGCAGTGCACATGCGAAGATGGTACATACAACAATAATTGCTGAGTGTCGTTAACAATTCGGCTGATACATAAAAACGGAAACCGAATATTTGTCAATTGTCACGGCTGGTATAAGGGTTTTTTTTAGGACAGTCCCTCGTACAATTAGCAATTAAGGATCAGTCCCCGTTTTCTCAAAAAGCTGATATAGGTCCCTTTTTGGATGGAAACCGTCAGTTCCCGTTTTATGGTGCACGTGGACAAAACACGTACACTAGTTTGACAAAAATGCCCTCACTTGTGCACCACGCGAGGGACCGATCCCTAATTGCTAATTGTACGAGGGACTGATCCCTCACTTAGTAATTAGGGATCAGTCCCTCGTACAATTAGCAATCAGGGATCGGTCGCTCGCGTGGTGCACAAGTGAGGGCATTTTTATCAAACTAGTGTACGTGTTTTGTCCACGTGCACCATAAAACGGGAACTAACGGTTTCCATCCAAAAAGGGACCTATATCAGCTTTTTGAGAAAACGGGGACTGATCCCTAATTGCTAATTGTACGAGGGACTGTCCTAAAAAAACCCCTAGTATAATTAATGACCCATATGTTTTTTTTTTTTTTGAAGTCAGGAGGTGTCCCCATCGTTCGGGTGGGCCTAATCCCTCTAGTTGCTTGCCCTGACCGACTCGAAAGAACCCGACAAGCAATTGGGTGAGTTGAAGAATAGATTTTGGTGGATTGGCCAGGGGGGGTTTCGAAGTCGTAACCTCTACGAGGAGCCTCACCTAAGCCTTATACCAGGAATTTAGCCAACTTAGCTACCACCCCAGTGGTTAATGACCCATATATCTTCTGTTTAGTATAGAAAGAAAAGTAGAAAAAACATCTGCACATGAGCCTTTGTCTCAATATTTGTGTCCCCCGTCCTTAGGCTCTTTTGTTTTGAGAAGTCTGTGGGTCAAAATTTTAAATCTTTGGTTTGGTATTAAGTTTGTTCTATATAATTTATGTATGCATCGTTTCATAACTCTTCAGTGGTAATGGTTGGTTTCTTTGCGCTTTTCACAAAATTATCATGGTGTATCTTCACCTTATTAATTTATTCTTATCAGTTCTATATAAATGACAATAAGTAAATTTGAGAATTTATATTTTTATCAGGTATCCAGTTTTGTTGGCCTCCCTTAGTTTCAAACAAATTTGACCATTAAAAAGCCATCTAAAAGTCAAATTGCAGATTTTGTGAAAATGTAGATGATGGTTTTAGCTGTAGGGTCAAATCTCATGAAAATACTTTCAAAATCAGCCAAAAAAAATAAAAAAAGTAAAAAAAAAAGAAAGAAAGAGTGAAGTGCCCAATGTAGCGACTGCCACTAGTAATTACAATATTACATAGTCTGACTAAAGTCTGGCCAAACAGAGCGTACCAACAACTTTTTGGTGCCAATAAAGTTTCCTTTGATTTTGTTGGACACTTGGACTTATCTAATTGAGCCCAAAGATTACCAACAGAGTCCAACCCAAAAGGTTAGGTTGGGTCGGGCTGGCGCCCCATAATCGGGTCAACCGGATTCGGACCCAAAAATGGGGTCGAATTGAATTCATCTTCCAGAAGGCTATAGCCTATAAGTCTCATTTATCTTCCAACAAAGTTTAAAATCATAAATTCGTTTCTCTTTTTGTTCGGCCAAGTTTTGTGCGGGGAATATCTGATGATCTCTGTTCAATTTTTGAACAGCCGAAGTCTAATCTTCTTCTGTAAGTTATCCAAAACCCTAAAATCTTCTTTATTTATTTTCTGTTTTTTTTTTTTGAATTTAATTCTGATCTCATCTTAGGTTCCTTAATCTTATTTTTCATAAACCAGTTTGAATCACTCATTTAAGGAACTTAGGGCAAAATCCTAACCCTAATTCTGTTTCAATCTTAGTTTCTTCTTCATGTTCTTTTGGATACTAAATACTTGCTTTCTGCCAATTGAACTAGAAAAAATAAAACCTGTTTTCCTGCTTTGTTGAATTTGTATTGAAATTTGGAGTTATTTACAGTGGAAATATAATCAAAATTTTTTTTACAGGAATTGAAGTGTTGTTGTTAATAGATTGAAAAGGGAAAAACGATGGCACCAAAAGCTACTCCCTGCGCAATATGCGAGAATTTAAATCTCGCTTCCATCTGCCCTATTTGTGTTAATTATAGGTAATGTTTCCCCTAAATTCGATTCTTGGAATTTTATTAATTTCTTTCGGATATCCTGAAATTAATGAAGATTATTTTTGTTTGTGTTATTTAAATGCACAATTGAATTAGTGTTTTGGGATGAATTCCTCTTTTTGAAGTTTTGAATTTATTTTTTGAACAGTTTGGGAACAAGAGAAACATGGCAGATAAATTTGAAGAAGCAATTTTTTTTCCTCCCCTTTTTTCTAGCAGGCTGAATGTGCTGTTATAATATCGAACTTCGTGTTTTTGCCACCATTTTTTTTAAACCTTTTCCAATTTACCCTTTGTTTGAACCATTAAATATGTGCCTTATATGATATCCTGGGGGTAGAATGGGAACAATTTTTTACGCCTCACTAATGAGTAGGAAGGTTACTTTCCTCTGTATTCTTATATAGATGAATTCATTTCTTGGAAGTATTTCCTTTTGCAAACTTAGTGCCTCACAAGTTCTCTGTTTATATCATTTTTGGGCTATAAGAAGATATTTCTTTTTCTCTTCCTTGGGAAAATGGCGATCGAAACGTGCAATTATTTTTTTGTCCCTTTATATAGTGATTGATTAACGATACTGTGTATTTATCTTCGCAGATTAAATGAGTACAGCACCTCTTTGAAATCATTGAAGAGTGTTCGTGATTCAGCGTATTTTAGATTGAGTGCAGAGCTTGTTGCCAAGGTTTGATATGCGTTTTGGTTATGAACTTTTAGGTCTTAGTTCATATTAGAAAGATGGTTGTTCATATGTGCTGGTTCTCCTTTAAATCTACTTCTTGTTTACCTCAAGGGGCCAAAGTAAATGGTTAATCATCTCTGCAAGAGGTTTCCGAAACAATGTGCATAATTTATCATGGGAGCAAAATGGAAAGTGATACTTTTTTTTTTATCAGCATAGTCATGCTTCAAATCCTTAAAGCTACCAAGAAAATTAAACAATACCTTGTGATCCTGTATCAACCATATATTTTTTTCCCTGTGTGCAAAAAATTGTGGTATTTTCTGAATCATTCAACAACTCTTTAGCTAATTGTTTTTGCACTAATTTGGTTAGAACTTTTTCTTGGCATGTTAAGATAATGCAATATTTTGATATCAGCTTTCAATTACTTAAACCTAGGGTTCTCTTGATACCTGACTGGGACTAGATGTCTATGCTAAGAAGGGGGTGATACTTTGATCTTTTTTTTTCTTGCTAGGCAACAAATTTCTTTTATTGATATAACTGAGATTTACAGAGGGCCTAGGAAGTCCAAAAAAAGAAAGAAAAAAGCCTAGACAGATCGAGAGAAATCCCCATCACTATGCTCAACAAGCACCCCAATTATTTGTTTGAAGTTATATTTCTAGTTCGCTACTGCCTCAGTCTATTCAATGGAAACGATTCCGAAGCTGCTTTATCTTTTTGATTGCCCAGGGTATAGTATGGCTTGGTTTATATAATTTATTTTCCATTTGCTTTTATTATCATCAGAGTAAAGCAGATGAGCAGCTCAGCTGGAGAGTGCTTCAAAATGAGAAACTTGCAAGATTGAGGGAGAAGCTTCGTCTTACAGAGAAACAACTTTCACAAGGTTGGTCCTTTCATAGGTAATGTCATCTTATCTAGGATTCCTTATCCCTGTAAGGGTCCACCTTCTGAAGCTTACATCTTGAACAATTGATGTTTTCACAGGGAAGGCTAAGCTTGAAAGTATGTCTAATGATTTGAATCTTAGATATGGGTTGCTCGAATCCGTTATGCTTATGGTAGGATGATTTCCCTATCTTAATTTTATTTATTAGAATTTAGAACTGAAGTTATCCATGCTTCTCGCTATCATCCAAGTTACTGTTTCTTTTCCTTTCTTTTTATGGCTATTTGCTAGTTCATTTTAATGGCTTCCTTGTTGCAGTTAAAAAGAAATCGTGAGGAGCAGCTGGAGAAGTTCTACCCCAACCTTATTTGCACACAGAGCTTAGGGCATGTAAGTTTGTTTTCTCATAGCTGTTCTTGAACCATGTCCTTTGCAGTATATTTCAGCAGAGACTCACTGTTATTTGGAATAATATTTACATATTTCCCATTGTAGATGGCAATTACCTCTGAACGTCTTCATAAACAATCGGTGGTTATAAAACAGATCTGCAAACTCTTCCCACAGCGGCGGGTAAGCACTTCCGAATTCATGAACAGATATTGCCTTCAACAAGTGATGAAGTCTTGTGAAGCTCTCATACTCTTAATTTTGAACATTTCTAGTACGTAGGTAGTATATATTTACATATGCATTTAGACTGCCAATATGATTTTCATTTTCCTAAATGTCAATGACATGAATGTCTTCTATGGCACCCCAAGAATGTGGAAAGACCACCTTCAAAGGTGGTTAAAAACTTTAACTTCAATTCGCTAAACCTAGAACAAATGGATGAAGAGAACTTGAAGTGCTTCAATTGATTGTTAGAGAACTTAGAAACTGAATTTGAATATTGTAGGTTCTGAACGGCATATTATGAAGAGCTAAGTAATGTACAAAAGACATCCACTGGCATATCCATCTCATGTCTGTTTATTATGAGCAGATATGGAGACTCTTGAGCTGATGGGTGTCATGGAGTTCGATAGGATAAACTAAAAAGATAGGATTCATTCATTTGATGCCAATAGTTGTGTTAAGTCTTCGATGATGATAATATTCGTGCAGTAGACCATATACTTCGAAAATGTTTCCAAAGATGACAATTTTTTATCTGCTTCGTAGAACTGTTATTGATGGAAATAATTGTTTATACGTCAAGTTGATATGGAGTTCGTTCATCCAGTGATTGTTTTTCTTTTTCTTCACTATTGTTATTTGACTTTGATTTTTCACATATTGGAGTTTCATAAGGAGTTTAAGTAGTGAGATGTTTTATGAGGTTTTGAATGAAGTATACTTGTTTTTCATTGGTAGGTGAATTTAGATGGAGAGAGAAAAGATGGGTTTAGCGGTCCATATGATCAAATTTGCAATGCACGATTACCAAGAGGACTTGATCCCCATTCTGTTCCATCAGAAGAGCTTGCGGCTTCTCTAGGGTATTTATTTCTTAAAACTTAGTTATTCACATGTTTGGGGAGTTTTCTTATGTTCTTGGTAAACCTTAATGCTCTTAAATTGTACAGTAAGGAGGCTCGTCTGCCTTAAAAAAATGTCCTTCATTTGGGCAATATCGGGATGCATTAGCTATATGTAAAGTTTTTAAACATATCCTAGTACTATGTTGAGGCTTGTTATTGCCCTTTGAGCAAAGAATTGTGGTATTCTCTGAATCATTCAACAACTCTTTAGCTAATTGTTTAGTTTAGAACTTTTCCTTGGGATATTCAGTATATGGAAATATAATGCTATACAACCAGCACGTTCTTGGAGTTTGTAAGAAATAGGCTACTTGGATTCATAGCTTACTGCATATTTGAGTTTATGATCAATAACAACCACATGTGGCATCAGCAGTTTCCATCTCCTGGTTGAGTGCATCCTTCTATATCCAGAGGACTTAATAGTTGATGCCATGCTCATCTGTGATGGCACACTTAACTTGTTCATTATTAGTTTTAGAATATTATGCTAGTTGGGAAATCTTTGCTGCAGTAACCCAGTTTTCACCATCATTCGTTTAGCAGTGCTTATGGTTTCTGCCTCCTGGTGGATGCATGCTTATTGATTCAGAGGACATGATTTTTAGTGGCACACTTATATATGATGGGACACCATAATTTGTCCTTTATTAATTTTAGAACTATACATGCTACTGAGTAAGCTTTATAGCATATCCCAATTGTCATCATCATAAACTCAATATTGTGAAGTGTGTAGATGTAGACCGAGACTGATTGTTCTTGAAGATGAGTGTTTGTTTTTCTGTAAGCCCACATGAGAGAAGTGGAACTTACCTAGACATTCCTCCCCCATGTTTTAAATTTTTGACTTCTGTATCCAATGTTATATAAAGTCCATAGTAGCAACCTGGCATTTACCTAGACATTCCTCCCCCACATTTTAATTGTGCAAGCATCTTTCCCTCCATTTTCTCACCAATGTATATAACATGTAGATTTGGCTTGATTTTTCTAAACATATTTCTTAGAAGAGAATTCTATGATTATTTCTCAATACTTTTTTCTTTAATATTCTAATGGTTTGTTTGGAAGGGGGATTCCAAGGTAGGGATTCATGTTTCTCTTGTTTGTTTGGCTGCCAAGAATCCCTGGAAACTTGTTTCCCAGGGAAACATGTTTTCCAGCAAATCCCTGTTTTGGAGTCCTACCTCCCCCCTTAGAATTTGCTGGAATTCTAAACTAAGGATTCACTATGTATTCACCCAACTCAATGTAGATTACGACCCACAAAATTAAAATAACAAAATAGAGATTTTCCTTGGATTTTAAATGGCAGCCAAACAAACCAAAGGATTCAAGCTTCCCTCCATGGATTCTCTTATGGTTGCCAAACAAACCAAAGGATTCATGTTTCTAGGGATTCATGTTTCCAAGAACTCATGTTTTCCTTGGGAAATATGAATTCTACATCCAAACACACTATAAGTGAAATAATATAACTCCAGAGAATTCTATGATTATTTCTCAGTGCTTTCTTATTTAATTTTATAAGTGAAATAAAATAACTCTAGATATGGTTCTTCATGACATTTGAATTGTTGATGACTTTTAAGTAAAATATTTGTGAAAGTTAAACACATCTATACTAATCATCAGCAGCTGAAAAACAGATATATGGTGCAACTTCTTAATCTTGTCGTCCAGGCCTTGGCTGCTCCTGCACTTCATAATTCAGGTTTTGCGGTAAGATTTACTGCGAGTTCCGCTAAAAACTTAAGCATCACTCAATGCAACAAAGACTAGTGGATATATGTTCTTTTATTTTTTTCTTGGAGCTGTCATTTTTTTCCTTGTTTTTTTTTTACTGTATTTACATCATCATCTGTAGTTTATTCATAACGATAGTTTGCTTTAGGGTTCATCCTCGCGTATATGGCAACGGGATTCATATTGGGATGCGCGCCCATCTTCTCGAAGGTATTTCTGTTTGAAACTTATTGAAAAAGATTGGGATTCAGCTCATTGATAGTGATTGAAATATGCTTGCTGCAGCAACGAGTATCCCCTTTTTATACCGCGTCAGAATTGTTGCTCCACAAATGGAGAAAATGAATGGTCTGATAGAAGCTCAAGTAATTTTGGTGTTGCTTCAATGGAATCTGAGAAGAAGCCACATCTGGACGCTTCTGGAAGTAGTAGCTTTAATTACAATTCGGCTTCTCCACATTCAGTTGAAACTCACAAGGATCTCCAGAAAGGCATATCACTTCTGAAGAAAAGTGTAGCATGCATTACAGCATACTGTTACAATTCACTAGGTTTAGATGTCCCATCTGAAGCCTCTACTTTTGAAGCCCTCGTGAAGTTGTTGGGCACGCTATCTTCTTCCAAGGAAGTTCGATCTGTTTTCTCTTTGAAAATGGCATGTTCAAGGTATATCCTCTCTCTTCTTGTTTATACTTTATGCATGATATTCCCCATGTATAATTGGATAGCGGACTTTGTGAACTGCGATCGAATAGCACCAACCAGAATATTGCCGAGTGATTTTAGATCTGTTCAAGTGCAGCTGCTTTATTATTATTTTTTTTTTGTATTGTTATTGGATAATAAATCAAAATCTAGAGTAGACTTATCTAGTAACGTGCCAGATAATTCAATGCAATGTGTCTTAATTGTCATAATGTTCCATAACTGCATTACGGCAATACCTATTTGGTATTGAAATGGAACTATCATGTCCTAGAACTTGGTATGCTGATGACCTTGCACTCAGTGTGACAAATTGCAACATGGTGTCATAGGATTGTTGGATTAATGCTTGCTTGGACGTCTATTTTATTAAGAATGCTCTGACAATTTGGCAAAAATCAATGTGGTAGTTTGTTTTGCTCGGTATCTTTATTCGGTTTTCGTTTGCAATTGGAAATTGTTTCGGATAAAGATGTGTGCCTGGTATCTGGGATATTAAGTATCACATGGAGTGCAAATAATTTCAAATAGATGCTTAGGACTTTCTAACCTCCGGATTTTCAAATCAGTCAGAATATTATGGTTGGTGATCACAGTAGGTGGAACCTACAAATAATTTGTATTTTCTACCAATTTAGTCAAACACTGATATAACACTCTGAAATATATAGGTGGCATGAAGATGACATGTTTGCAGTATAAATCAGATATCAGCTCTTTTGTCACATTTTTCCTTTCATTTTGCAGATCTTGTAAGCAAGTTCAACAGTTGAACAAATCTGTGTGGCATGTAAATTCAGCGGGTTCATCCAGCACTTTATTGGAGAGTGCACTTGCGACACCAATTGCGGTATAACTCTTGAACATTGCCTCCATGTCAGAAATACTTTGGAATTAGTTATTGAAATTTTCATATCCCTCAATGTCAGTGATACTCAGATGCCATAAACTTTCGGATATTTCATGAACAGATAAAACTCAGAATACTTCTTTGCCTTAGGCTTCATCAATAAAATCTTGCCTTTCTAAAAAAAAAGTCTCAGAATACTTTTCATTGGCGCTTTTTCTGAAAATTTAATGACTTAGATATATCAATTGTGATTTTAGTAAATTTTGAATGAGTAAAGACTGTATGAATCACATTAAAAATAGACTTATTCATTATGCTGCAAACGTTAGTACAATGCCAAAGGCCTCCTTGGGTGCGCTAAATTTCGCAACTGCTCCTGTTCATGTTCCCTATCTTACCCCTGATTTCTGTGCTTTGCATGCTTAGGGCAATTTGATTAAACCATGTGATCTAGTTTTCTCAGTAGCATTTTCCGTCTTAACTGTTTTGTCTTCTTTGGCAGAGGAGCACTTGTGAAAATAACCTTTCAAATTCAGCAGCTAGTTTTCTTTACACTAATGAGATGTCTGATAATGGAAAGACCGATAGCCTTGTTGAAGGGTGGGATATTGTAGAGCATCCAACATTTCCCCCTCCACCATCACAGACCGAGGACATCGAACATTGGACTCGAGCCATGTTTATTGATGCTAAAAAGAGATGATCTGGTACTGCAAAGCCTTAATTGTGTAAGTTAACTTTTTCATGGACTAGATTAGTCATCAAAGTATGTTCATTATTCTGCATTTAGCTTATTTACCTCTTGCCCTTCGTTTCGTTTTGGTTTTTTTTCTCTTTGGGGGTTTTCTTTCAATGAAATTCTTTTGTTACCAAGCAAAACAAAAAATTCTCTAGTGGTGGTTGGCCTAGTGGGAAATGTTTTGTTCTCAAGCTATATCTCTGTGGCTTGTAGGGATGAACTCATATCCAGATTGTAATGTGAGAGAACTCAGTGCAAACACAACATTTTCTTTGCGATGTCCCTTGAACCTTGGATTGAACCTTGCTTCTCTGAGGTTTGTCGAAGTAGTTGTAGACTTGTAGCTTTTGCACATATCCTTTGATTGAATGGCTGAACAGCATACAATTTTATTAAAAAAATGGTCTCAAATATTAAAGATGCGTTACATTCTTAGCATATTTGGCTTCATATCATTCTATTCCTGTCATTGTGAACATATTTTAGATTCTAATGTTCTTCGGATTTGCTCTGATCAGTTTACTGCTCTTTTATTTTGCATGTTTTTGTAGGTTCAGGGAAAATGACAGCATAAACAATGAAGGTGTAAATCCGGTTGCTATCATGGATTTCGTGGTTTTTGCTTGTAAATAGTGATGATGATTTCAGTAAATCCCTGTGTAAATATTTGATGGATTTCATGTTTCTCTATTTATTTTTACATCCCATTGGCCAATCTGGTTCAGTCTGCATTACTCTATGGGCTGGAAAATGTATTGAAAATATAGTCAGAATCTGAGCAATTATACTTGGACGATGTTTTTCTCAACTTCTCCATCGTTAGATTTTGTAAGTTTTCAATTGAAGAATTTCTGAATTTCTGCTGTTTGCAGTTCATGAATTTTACGAAGTCATTGCTTAAAATTCAATGTTTCATGTATAAATAGTGAACATTTAGATTTTGGCAGAGTATGTCGCTAGTATATCATCCTATTACCAACTGATTTCCTAAACCCATATAAATAACTCTCTGTTGTATTACTCTTCAAATATTTCAGTGTCACAAACTAAAACACCATCTTTATTGCGAAATACTTTCACTGACTTCTTTCGGTCTGGCACTCTGGCAGTTCCTAAACAAAGGTAAAATGTTAAACTTACTGCATTTCCTACTGCAAATCCTTACTGCAAAAGTCATCCCACGGTTTTTAAATAATCTCATGCCCCTTGTGATTTGCGTCATTTTCCAATTGACGCAAATAGCCTCCTAAATAAGCCTTTGCAGTATAACTTGCAGTACACTTTGCAGCAAGTGTAGCATCATCGCAAACAAAGTGTATGAATAAGTGGGGCAAAATTGTCTTTTCGCAGCAGGTTTATCCCCAAGTAACCAGAGCGCGGAGCGTAAGTGGAGCTTCACCACTTTACATGACTCCGAAACTTAGTAACCAGGACCTTGATATAGGGGTGATGCTCCTGCTCAAGAACCTCATGCTACCGCTTTGAACCACGCTCCAACGCTCCCACTCCGAAGACAGTTTTGAACTAAGGACACATTTTAATTAGCTGCTCCGGCGCTCTCGCTCCCGCTCTGGTTACTTTGCTCCAGAACGGTTCCTTACTCTATATACTCAAACGTGCCAGATTTCTCACCGCAGCCAATAGAATCGTACTACGAGTACCGTAAATTATACTCAATAGGGGGTGCAACTCAGGCGGGATGGGTCGAGTTGGTGGCATACCCGAGTCCAACCCGACATTGAACAAACTGAGCCCGAACCCAACCTGACCTCGGGTTTGACATTGAAGGCCCAGGCCTTTACCCCGAGAGAACCCATGGACAACTCGTGTTGGGTTGAGCACAGGTTATATGAGTTTAATCCATCATAATACTGCTCCCCTAAAAAAATCCATCATAATACTGGTATTCTCCATTTTTCCACCGTTTAAGGTAAGTTCTTCTCATCTCTCGTATATACACAAGCATTATGATCATCATCAACAAAGAAGGGAATGTAAAGCTTGACCTGATACACTATTGCCAACTTTGAAATCATCTGCACGAGTTCCATCAAAGCGCTATAAATTTCATTTTAAATCCAAAAATACCACCAAAAGTATAAACAAACCACAAAAATCCTCATCAATTTCTTAAACTCTAATGTGGGATCTTTGAAAAAACAACATTCTTGTATGTATAGATCGTGTGGGGGATGACCAAGGTGTGGGGGATGACGAAGATCCACATAGATACAGTAGAGACGATGCTGTAAAAAAAGATCTCTTCCTTGTAGATCACTGTATATCTTCCTCACTTTCTCAGTTTCTCTTCTATCCCACTAAATTTAAAGAGAGAAAAAGAGATGTCTAGGACCCTAGGTGTAACCGTGTAATTAATGTAATTCATTCTAAAGGGGACTGTCCAATTAATTTATATGCAGTGGGGGACTGTGCAGGTCGGAGGGCAGTCTTTCGAGGAAATGTGGAATGACTTCATATTGCTTTGTAAATCGAAACATTAGAATGCACTGACCCCTAGCCCTAGAAGATACCCAAAAACTTTTTAAGGTTTCATGTATCAACCAAGTTTAAGGATTGGCATTCATGATTCGAACGAACTTCACCAGCACATGTATCAACCAAGTTTATTCCTTAAAAGAAGGCAGAATCCCCCATTACCAGAGAAAGAGATCAGTAAAATTAGGAAAATGATCAATTATGTGAGTTTGATAACCTTATACGCCAGTAGTATTGAAGTTGTTTACAGGGATTGAAAAAGAAGAAAAACAAAGATTAGTTTTCAGTTGCTCTTTCTTTCTTTTTTTACCATATACAGTCCCCCATTGACAAGTTGATAAAGAAGGAAGAGTAAACAATAAAAATGTAACCCCAAATCCTCAGTATGGATATAGAAACCAATAACCCAACTAAAGACCAACTTACCACAAGAATGATCACTTTGGAAATCATGTTACTGATGATAAAGAATGAACACTTGGGATTTACAAGAGACCGAGAGTCTTCAACTGCTGAATGTGCTCGGGTGGGAGAGGCGGAGGGCACCAATTGGAATCTGCCATCTCACCATCAACATCCTCCACAACGTACTCCTACAATTAAGCAGTTTCAAAGGTAAATTCAACTAGGGATGGGTATAAGCTAAATCTTTAACCAACATGAGAAAGGAATTTATGGTTGAAAATTGTGGTGATAACTTCAGTTGGCATATAAGCCATTGGCTTAAGGGTTGCGTATCCATCCAACATGTAGGAGGTTGTGGGTTCAAAACTTACCCTTGGCTTAACCTATGTAAATCTCAGAATTTAACAATAAAATTCTCTACTTTCATGGCTTGTAAAAAAAAGCCTTCGGGGCCTGGTGTTCTTATAGATTTTATAATTACAATGATAACAAAAACAATTCAGTTGGGTACATAAATTGCATTCTAAACCACAAGAAGAATGAGTAGAGGCAACAGTGACTCACTTTTGTAAGCATCCTTTTTGCAAGTATGTGATAGTGTCGCTGCCAAATCCGTTGCCCAACCATAGTAGCCACAAGTACACTGTAGAATATACCGATCACAGTAAAGAGTCCTAGTACAATCAGTCCCATGATAAATAATAATGGTACGCCTGCTTCACCAGCACCTGCCAAGCAACCACATTCACCTGCCGTACTAGCACAACCTTCAAAGCATGTAGTACAGTCAGTCCACATGCATAGAGTCCCAGGTAAATGGCAGTCTGCACACATTCTGCAAGGAGACAAAGAAATTACAATGTAAAAGAAGATCAATAGAACTTGGAGCAACCATACAAATGAGAGAAACACGATACATTCAATTGATAAAAACGGGCACAACTTCAGCTTTTGGCCGTAGTTTAGTCAAGTCTTTCTGTTAAAACCAATGATTCCATTAACTTGGAACACGTGATGCACAAAGGAGAGCTTCATGATCCTGACTTGGTGAATCACACCTAATAGATCTTGTAGATCAAACTTTGACTTGATAGTAACAGAATAACAGCAACCATCAGATGCATATAGAGATGGGTTCTTCACCATGTTCTTTTGTAACACCAAAAAAAACACAATAGCTAGCTAAGGACAATCATTGGGTTATGAAAACTTTGAGGAAGAAGACTCCTTCCATTAATGAGGCAACTGAGATGATTGTTGAGAGGTGCTGCTTAGTTAACCCAGAGGAGGAGATAGACTAGGTCATTGCATCATGACATAATCATAACTCTTTGTGACGAAGTCTTATAAATAAATTTCCAGAATCAAAATAAGAAACCAGAAAAACTAGGTAATTGGCATTAAGCATAATAATATTACCCAGGCTGGCAGCAACAAAGACATAATTCTCGACACGGTTGAGCTAGATCACTTCGCACTCGTCTATCATAACAAGTAATGAAGCACCCAGACAATCCCAGCAAAGCAAAAAATAATAAGGCTCCTGCAGTCACCAGCAAAAATAAGTATACTTGCAATATCACTGCCAGAAATCAAATATGAGGAAAAAGATAATAAGACTTGAGACAAACAAGATTTTGGTGCTAGGCATGAAAATTATAATCACAAGAATATACTTCAGAAAAATATACAAGGAAAGTATGATTTCTTAAATACTTG
The DNA here is from genome assembly GCA_002174775.1 of Macleaya cordata. Taxonomy (NCBI): domain Eukaryota; kingdom Viridiplantae; phylum Streptophyta; class Magnoliopsida; order Ranunculales; family Papaveraceae; genus Macleaya; species Macleaya cordata. Next base: position 169,901 of record MVGT01001902.1, on the reverse strand, counting down.
GTAAATGATAATGAAAGGATTCAAGATAGTGCCAGTAGATCCAAAATTTTCTTCAAAAGAACATGTGAGTTCAATGGTGAATCCTCGGAGAAGCTAAGGCAAAAACCTTAAGATGCGAAGCATATGCCCTCCGTAGAAGTAATTGTTATCCAAAAATTAAGAGATGCAGAACCAAATAAGGGATGGAGATACAAGAAACAACAGAAATGAACCCTGATATTGTGTACTTGCATTTAAGTGAGAAGGGTCTTAGCTACTTTCAGATAATGTCAATTCTCGAATCCATCACTCGTTTTGGCTCAGCAGTGTGAAGAGAAAGGAGGTTTAAGGATTAAGTTGGACTTTATCATAATTTTAGAAGTTAGAACCTTGACATTGTGAAGTCTAAAATCTTGTTTTGACCGATGTAAACTAGACATTCAGATTTAAATATTTCAATGCATTCTAAAACAATAAATGAATAGTACCGATGCAATTCAAAGCAAAACGAGGAAAACGCAAAATGAAAAATTTTCAATATTTCAAAAAAGAGTGAGGTTATATAGCCCCCCCTTATATAGCCCAATAATAACCCCTCCACCTTGTAGGATCCACATAAAATGCATCTAGGGGCTAATTTTTGGAGAGAATGATCTACGTGGTGAGGAGAACATACTCACCTGAAATCAGCCCGTTCTAAAACTTCTAACCTCATAAATCAGCCCTTGTAAATCAACGGTCAAAATAAAAGTTAAAAATTTACCAATTTTTTAAGGATTAATTTGAGGGGTTTATAAGTTTTAAAACGAACTGATTTTTTAATATGATGTTATACATAGTGAGGAGAACATCCTCTCCAAAAATCAACCCCTGGATGCATTGTATGTGAGCCCCACAGGCAGGGGGTTATATAAGAGGGGCTATATAAGGGGGGCTATATAACCTGACCCTTCAAAAAATTTGAAACTGTTAACCGTGTGAGAAAAAAGAAAAGACAAACTGATGTAAATAATATTTGCGGAAGCGTAAAAACTCTCTTAATTCAACATGATTTCTACTAATCAAAATATATATTCAATATAATCTGCCTTACAATAAGGGGCAGCAGCCATTATTTATAGGCTATAATTTTTTGCCAATTAAGTAAACTCTAAAAGGAATCCTAAACCTAAAAGGAAGCAAATAACACCTCCTAATAAAATAAGAAACTAAATAAAAGAGACCTAATTTAATTAGAAAGTAAATATTAAACTAACTAAAACTAGATATCCTAAAAAAAAAAGAGATAAAATAGGAAATAAAGAGGAACGTGTGCTGGACACGTGACTATGCCTATGCGCCTGCATCACAAACATAAGCTTACCACCCAAAAAAAAGAAAAAGAAAAGAATAAAAATAAGTAATGAATACTCCTTAAATGAGGGTGCTGAGGGGATACATTTGAGTACCCATCAAACCAGTAAGGGAGCCTGTTCAAGCTTGGTACTGAAAGAGGCAGACATTTGGATTTCTTGGTTTTTAGGCTATTTATAAAATAAATTTAAAATTCCAAGTCCATAAAGAATCAGAGTATTCTGGAAGCTTATTCATACCATTCAGTAACAGTACAATGGTTTTCGTTTGAAAAGTAATCGTCTGAACTAACATTGAGTGTAAAATTACAGAAGGAAAATTTATCATTCTCATCAGAAAAGTCAGATGCATAACCTTAAAAATATCTCAGTGAACAAACAGAGAACATTTAAATAGGAAGCACACTATAAGAGCTAATCAGCCGAACAAGGTACAATTATAAATAATCAATCTCATGGTTAAGATTACGACAGGTTCTCAATACCTAATACTTACCGCATATGTAGTAGAAACTAAGCTGACTATCAAAACCCCAGGCCAAACGAAGCCAGAATTGCTGGTAACCATCAATTAAGAACATCAAATATGCCAATGAAGCAATTACCTTCACAAAAAGAACACGAAGAAATAGAAGTCAAACACTGATCTAATAACTGCACAATCTACAAATTACAAGTAACCAAAGAAAAAGAGAACGAATATATGAAGTCGAGGACCAATAACCTACAAGTTGAACAGCTGCAAAGATAAATATAATATCTCTTGTCACAAAGAAACGGAATTTCAAGGTTCTCCACTTCCTATCTGCAGCGACATGCACTCTCAAGTGGTAAGGGGCCTTGCAGGTTGTGCAATGAGCAAATGCAAATCCTTCCTGAAGAAATTAAAAATGGTTTATCAGTTTCATGCTATCATTGATGGTAGCCAAGATTAAAAGGCATTTTCCTATAAAAGGATGAGGATTGAAGAAGGCATCAAGTACACAAGGACCTAGAAAATAGTAAAAATACATAGTTCAATATTTTGTTCACTAATTAGCTAGACGCGCATTGGTAGGTCTATTGGAAGTACAAAATATCTATGTTTTATTGATCCACAAAATCAACCACATACTAGTCAAGAAAAAAAATCCAGGAACCATACCAAAGAAACATGGCACTTAAATTATGCGAAGGCCATAATTTCTTACTTGATGAAAACTTGCATGAAATTGTAGAAGCTGCAGCACCTCGGAGAAAAAGAATATACTGAACAAAAATGGAAAAATATGCAACTAACGGACAAGTTATGCACAAAAAAAAACTCAACCAAATGAAAGAAGCTGCAGACTTGGAGAAGCTGACAACACCCTTCATTGAAAATATGACTGCTTTATACCTTGAATAAATATTTCTAATTTATAGATGCATGCTTCGTTTACTCTTTAATAATAAGTTAAGAACTTAAATGCTTCTGTACTTACCATTAGGTAAAGGGTGTAAAACTATCCAATGTCAACTAGGAAAAACCAATTAACTATCATATTTTTTCTTCATTCTTTTTACATTACAGGGGTTATCAGCAATCATACTCAGGTTAGAAGGGCAAATTTTTCATTTAGCAGTGAACCCAAATGAACAAACTTTGTGAAGATATATATATAAAAGAACTTACACTAATATACACAATCTTACTATGTCAACAATGAGGCATCTTAAACCTGGAAATTTTACCTTCACGGCTCGCCAATGATCCAAACATTCGCGATGAACAAACTTCGAGGTTCCTTTGCACTTGCAAGGAGCAATAAAATCCCTACCTGAAACAACAAAGGAAAACAAAATTCAGATGAAAATGGATTGAATTTGGTAAAAATAGATAGAATTAGAGCTCCACAAGAACAGCATTTAAAACATTAAGCTCAACTCTGTTATTGTTACTGTCTTATACCCAAATGAGATCATCCAGTAGTCTTTCTCTTTACAGAATTCAAAATTCTAACAAACTTCTGCAATAAAAAGGTCTTTTCTTTTCTATTCTTTTACTTCTTCTTTTTTTCCCCCCGTTTTTAAGAACACTAAAATTCCATATTTTTTTTTAAGAATTCGAAAGAAAGATTAAATTTTGGTCATTAATTCAGATGAATTGAACCAAAAATTTGAATAAACAAAGGGTACAGATACTATGCTGCATGCGCATGTTAGCAAAAAACCTAATTGAACGAAAGAAAGGGGTCGAATTTGAAGTGCAGAAGTTTAAATACCGTCGGTTTCAAGACAGATTCTGCACTGAATTTGTTCGCTAGGTCCAGCTTCAAGGTCAATTTCGTTTGGTTCTGTGATCGGAGAAGGAGGAACTAGAGGATCAGAACTAGCGTGATCCGCCATGGAATTTCACAGGAGAGAGAAAATAAAGAATCGAATTCAAATTAGGGCTGGAAATGAGAAGAAATTCATTCATATAAAACCCTAAATTCTTTCTTTCTTTCTTTCTTTCTCTCTTCTCTTTCTCAAGAACTTTTTTTTTTACGTTTTTACCTCTTGGGGTGTCTGAAAGACTTCTCCACTCTGAAGAAGCTAAAAAATTTTCTCTGTATTTTATAAGTAGTTGTTGGAATTTGCCGGAAATGCACTAAGTTTTGTCAAATTTAGACAAATTTATCCCTTAAGATGGGTTTATGACCTTGATGTCCTTTTTCAGAAGCTTTAGACAGACCTGGCAACTGGTGGGGTTAGGGTCGACCCTAGGTGGTAAGCGGGTTGGAGGGTTGGACGGGTCATGATTATCAAATTCTAATCTTGATTAGTGTATGAAACGGATCACTCTTTTAAATCCTCACTTTGACTACTTTGAGATTTTTCTATATAAAACGAGTTAATAGAAATACTCAATCTTAACCTTAACTTGTTTAGTTAACGATCGAGTTAGGATAGGATTTTGCAGATCGAGTTAGAGTAGGGTTGGCCAGTCATGGGTCAAATTGTCAAGTCTATCTAAATGCACGTGCATTCTACAAATATACATAGTCTTGTGGTGCTCAACATGGAGATGATCCATTGTCTAGGGGTTAGTTTATAGTTAGGTATGGACCGAAAGAAGTAGAAAACTGGATCTATCCCCAGGTCAAGCGAAGACAATAACCTTGGGTGAAACTGGATCTATCCCCAGGTCAAGCGAAAACAATAACCTAGGTCACCCATGGCGTGAATATACAAAGGACGTGTTTGTTTTTGCTGACTCGGAGATCTGAAATCTGACTTAGATCTGATTCGGGTCGAGTCAGATTTTAGACCGTTTGTTTTTCATGTTTTGAAAATCTGATTTGCTAGCTGACTCAAATAAACATCTGACTAAGAGGTGATTAAGATGTCTCCCAGTCAGGTATAATTTTATGTCTGACTCACAGGGCATCCATCTGAGTTGACAAAAAAGACAATTATACCCCCGCGATTTTTAAGACAAAAACTTGAAAAATTTTTTCTCATTTCCTCCATCGTTTCTCCATGAAAACCCTAGAGAGCACCTGATGAAACTCCCGTTGCAGATCTGATCTTCCCTTTCCGATCTCCTTTCTCTGATCTTCTCTCTCTAGTTCTCTCTTTCTGGTTCGATCTCTCTCTCAAGTTATCTTTCCATCTTTCTTAGATCGGTTGAAGAAACCAAATCTGCAACTGATTTGTCTCTGGATCTTTTTTTCTCACAGATCAGAGTCTTATTTGCTAGCAGATCGGTTGAAGAAACTAGATCTGCAACTGATTTCTATCTCTAGATCTAATTTGAAAATCTCAAACCTCACAAACGAGTTAGGGCTTTTCGATTAAGACGGAGCACTCCATACAATTCTTACAGCACCTTCGGTAAGCATTACTCTCTCTATTAGACTGTGAGTGATTTGGGTTTTGTGATGGAAAAGATGTGTTTAGAATTTCAGGGATTTTGGTTTTTTTTTTTATATATGATTTTGTTTTACGGAGATTGTTAAGGATGCTTGAGTGAACTTTAAGGAATTTGTGGAGTTCTTATATAATTTGGATTCTGTACTTAAAAAGATGTTTATAAGAATTTAAGGAGTTTGGGTATTTTCCTTTACAGTGATTGTTAAGGATGCTAGATGGTTTGAATTTTAAGGAATTTGTGGCTTTCCTATCTGACTCATTACAATTCTATCTCTCTCTCTCTCTCTCTNTTGACCAGGTCGAGGTCACGTGCTCCAGATATCTCGCACATAAATCTCAACAGAAGTGGGAGCTCATCTATAAATAGATGAGACACCTACGAGGTAAGGGCAACTAATCTACTCTACAACCTCCCTACTTGAACTCCCTACTAACTTGATCGTCGGAATGCTAACCCTGCAGGTCTGCAGGTCTTCTTCAACAAGTGAGAATAAGTTCATCACATCAGATTGAGAAGTATTTCGAGGAGAGTTCTCGATTGGATCCCCATCGTTCCCTCATTTTTTCACCTCACACTTAATGAGCAAGTTATCAACATATTTCCTGGGGATGAAGTTATATATCACTCATATGATGCTATTGAGGATGCATACACGCAATTTAGGTTGAAATTGAAATTGGGCGCACCTATCATGCTATTAAGGAATTTAGATCCAAAAAGTGGGTTATGCAATGGGACCAGACTTATATGCATATTCTTTCATAAAAATTTGATTGATGCCAAAATTACCACTGGACATTTCACCGAAAATCGAGTTTTCATCCCAAGAATCCCATTGAAGCCATCTGACAATTTAAATTTGCCATTTGTGTTAATACGTAAGAAATTTCCAATCCGTTTGTGCTTTGCTCTTACAATTAATAAGGCACAAAGACAAACAATTCAAAATACTGGTATCTTCCTTTTGAACATCTCTTCAGCTACGGGCAGTTGTAAGTTGCACTTTCAAGAGGAATTTCAATGAGTAATACAAGGATATTGGTAAAAAAGAAAAACGTTGATGGAGAAAATGGAACTTTCACAAGAAACGTGGTCTAACAGGATGTCTTGTTATCTTAGAGACCGAGACATGTGAGACAAAAAAAATAGTTATCTTAATTACTGAACATACTTTCACACAAAATTTATCTATATGTCCTAATTTTTTTATTTTAAATATGCACCATACGCATGGACAAACGAAAAGAATATCCTGAAAAAAAAAAAAAAGTAATGGACCAGTGGTTGTGAGTTGTGACATGTTTGCACACTACCATATTAAAAACTTACTAGAAATGAATATTGTCACTTATAAACTTTACCTTAATAATATTCTTGTATAAGCTATTTATGTTTCTACCTACTTTTGTTTTTCCTTTTTGAATATGCAGGACTTGCATGGACAAATAAAAGCTGTGACAAATAATAGCAGTGATATGTTTACGAAATTACAATTTCAAATATTGTAACTACAAATTGGCCAAGAAGATTACTGAACATAAGATTTTTACTTAAAATTAGATTTGCTAATTATGTTATTTCCCTTCATTCATGGAAGATTGACGTTATGTTATTTATAAAAGTTAAATGGCTAATATGCGTTACGCACGTATATTGCGCGTGCCTTTGGGTCGTAAATTATAATATAGTTCTAGGTACTTTGATAAGATAAAAACCGAAACCGAAACCGACAGGAACCAAAACCAACTCATTAATATATTTTTCCATTAATTTCTATTATTTTGTAACATTTTGTACGGAAAATAAGTAGGATGCCCTTGCATGGGAAAAAAATTGAAGTAGAAGACATGCTTTTTTTTCATGTAAGGACAGTCCTCGGCACACGTTAGCGCGATGTAAAAAGACGAAAAACCCATCTGTTGAATAATGACGGTGCACGTTAGCAAATCCCAATTAATGAATTTTAACATAAAAATGACCATAACTTTCAAAATATAAATCGGATTTGAACAAAATTTATATCGTTGGAAAGCATTTTTCAAGATCTTTAAAACAAGATCACACATGAATACCAAATTAAAAAAAAAAAAATCCAGAAAAAACCTATTTACCAAGCTTAAAAACAATGCAAATTATAGTTTGCATTGTTTAAAATATAATTTTAAACAAAAGTATTTAAAATAGCTGATGCAAATTCGTTTTTTACTATGCAAATTATAGTTTGCATTGTTTAAAATGTAACTTTTTAGCTTTTTTCTTATTCAATCTAGTTGCATAGAGACTTAGAGAAGTGCATATGCTCAAAACTACTTAAAATAGCTGATGCAAATTACAATTTGCATCGTTTTTTACTATGCAAATTATAGTTTGCATTGTTTAAAATGTAAGTTTTTTAACTTTTTTCTTATTCAATCTAGTTGCATAGAGACTTAGAGAAGTGTAGATGCTCAAAAGTATTTAAAATAGCTGATGCAAATTACAATTTGCATCGTTTTTTACTATGCAAATTATAGTTTGCATTGTTTAAAATGTAATTTTTTTAACTTTTTTCTTATTCAATCTAGTTGCATAGAGACTTAAAGAAGTGTAGATGCTCAAAAGTGTTTAAAATAGCTGATGCAAATTACAATTTGCATCGTTTTTTACTATGCAATCTATAGTTTGCATTGTCTAAAATGTAATTTTTTAGCTTTTTTCTTATTCAATCTGGTTGCATAGAGACTTAGAGAAGTGCATATGCTCAAAACTACTTAAAATAGCTGATGCAAATTATAATTTGCATCGTTTTTTACTATGCAATCTATAGTTTGCATAACCGTTTTTATTATACAAGCAGTTATGGGTTTTCATAGTCTAATTACGAAATTTTTTTTTTTTTGAATTTAGTATTGTTGTCTGGTCTCATTTTAAAGATCTTGAAAAATGCTTTCCAAAAATATAAATTTGGCAAATATCTAATTTGTAGATTAAAAGTTATAGCATTTTTAATTTTAAAAAAACTTATTTTCTCTCTCTGCCACGTCATCGGTCAATACAAGCAAAAACAGTTAGAAATATACGTGGTTAGCAAAGAGAAGGGTAGTTTAGGTACCAAAATTTTAGAGTTTTAAAATAAAAGAAGGAATTAACTCCTTTCCTTATAAAACGTTAAAAAGTAGGGATTAGACTTATAAAACAAAAATTGCTTGTCATCTACTTGAAACTGGTATAAAAGGAGGGCTTTCAGCCCAATATTGTGTTGTTTATATACAAATTTAATATTTAAAAATAGTAACTTTAATATCCGAGAACTAACTAATACCGGGACAGATGATTCCAGCTCTAGTTCCACCTATTAGAGTACCATAACCAATAAAAATAGAAATAGTAGGTTCCAATTTTGGGTAGCTCAAACCGAACAAAAATCGACATGTTGACACCCCTAATAGGGAGGGGACAGAGTTGAACTCTGAACATGCATATATAACATACGATACAATTGAACATGCATATATAACATCTGATAAAATTGTAGTCAGGTTGATGGAGTTGAATGTTCTATACCGTTTGAGTCCCATCAATCACTGTGATAGGGTTTTGTTAAGTTGGTGACCAAATAAGTAGCACTTGTCTTTGGGTGTGTTTGTTTTTGCTGACTCGGAGATCTGAAATCTGACTTGGATCTGATTCGGGTCGAGTCAGATTTCAGACCGTTTGTTTTTTATGTTTTGAAAATCTGATTTGCTAGCTGACTTAAATAAACATCTGACTAAGAGGTGATTAAGATGTCTCCCAGTCAGGTATAATTTTATGCCTGACTCACAGGGCATCCATCTGAGTTGACGAAAAAGACAATTATACCCCTACGATTTTTAAGGCAAAAACTTGAAAAATTCTTCCTCATTTCCTCCATCGTTTCTCCATGAAAACCCTGGAGAGCACCTGATGAAACTCCCGTTGCAGATCTGATCTTCCCTTTCCGATCTCCTTTCTCTGATCTTCTCTCTCTAGTTCTCTCTTTCTGGTTCGATCTCTCTCTCAAGTTATCTTTCCATCTTTCTCAGATCGGTTGAAGAAACCAAATCTGCAACTGATTTGTCTCTGGATCTTTTTTCTCACAGATTAGAGTCTTATTTGCTAGCAGATCGGTTGAAGAAACTAGATCTGCAACTGATTTCTATCTCTAGATCTAATTTGAAAATCTCAAACCTCACAAACGAGTTAGGGCTTTTCGATTAAGACGGAGCACTCCATACAATTCTTACAGCACCTTCGGCAAGCATTACTCTCTCTATTAGACTGTGAGTGATTTGGGTTTTGTGATGGAAAAGATGTGTGTAGAATTTCAGGGATTTTGGTTTTTTTTTTTATATATGATTTTGTTTTACGGAGATTGTTAAGGATGCTTGAGTGAACTTTAAGGAATTTGTGGAGTTCTTATATAATTTGGATTCTGTACTGAAAAAGATGTTTATAAGAATTTAAGGAGTTTGGGTATTTTCCTTTACAGTGATTGTTAAGGATGCTAGATGGTTTGAATTTTAAGGAATTTGTGGCTTTCCTATCTGACTCATTACAATTCTATCTCTCTCTCTCTCTCTCT
>MVGT01001902.1:141668-155712 GCA_002174775.1 Macleaya cordata | reverse complement strand
GTCAATACAAGCAAAAACAGTTAGAAATATACGTGGTTAGCAAAGAGAAGGGTAGTTTAGGTACCAAAATTTTAGAGTTTTAAAATAAAAGAAGGAATTAACTCCTTTCCTTATAAAACGTTAAAAAGTAGGGATTAGACTTATAAAACAAAAATTGCTTGTCATCTACTTGAAACTGGTATAAAAGGAGGGCTTTCAGCCCAATATTGTGTTGTTTATATACAAATTTAATATTTAAAAATAGTAACTTTAATATCCGAGAACTAACTAATACCGGGACAGATGATTCCAGCTCTAGTTCCACCTATTAGAGTACCATAACCAATAAAAATAGAAATAGTAGGTTCCAATTTTGGGTAGCTCAAACCGAACAAAAATCGACATGTTGACACCCCTAATAGGGAGGGGACAGAGTTGAACTCTGAACATGCATATATAACATACGATACAATTGAACATGCATATATAACATCTGATAAAATTGTAGTCAGGTTGATGGAGTTGAATGTTCTATACCGTTTGAGTCCCATCAATCACTGTGATAGGGTTTTGTTAAGTTGGTGACCAAATAAGTAGCACTTGTCTTTGGGTGTGTTTGTTTTTGCTGACTCGGAGATCTGAAATCTGACTTGGATCTGATTCGGGTCGAGTCAGATTTCAGACCGTTTGTTTTTTATGTTTTGAAAATCTGATTTGCTAGCTGACTTAAATAAACATCTGACTAAGAGGTGATTAAGATGTCTCCCAGTCAGGTATAATTTTATGCCTGACTCACAGGGCATCCATCTGAGTTGACGAAAAAGACAATTATACCCCTACGATTTTTAAGGCAAAAACTTGAAAAATTCTTCCTCATTTCCTCCATCGTTTCTCCATGAAAACCCTGGAGAGCACCTGATGAAACTCCCGTTGCAGATCTGATCTTCCCTTTCCGATCTCCTTTCTCTGATCTTCTCTCTCTAGTTCTCTCTTTCTGGTTCGATCTCTTTCTCAAGTTATCTTTCCATCTTTCTGAGATCGGTTGAAGAAACCAAATCTGCAACTGATTTGTCTCTGGATCTTTTTTTCTCACAGATCAGAGTCTTATTTGCTAGCAGATCGGTTGAAGAAACTAGATCTGCAACTGATTTCTATCTCTAGATCTAATTTGAAAATCTCAAACCTCACAAACGAGTTAGGGCTTTTCGATTAAGACGGAGCACTCCATACAATTCTTACAGCACCTTCGGTAAGCATTACTCTCTCTATTAGACTGTGAGTGATTTGGGTTTTGTGATGGAAAAGATGTGTATAGAATTTCAGGGATTTTGGTTTTTTTTTTTATATATGATTTTGTTTTACGGAGATTGTTAAGGATGCTTGAGTGAACTTTAAGGAATTTGTGGAGTTCTTATATAATTTGGATTCTGTACTGAAAAAGATGTTTATAAGAATTTAAGGAGTTTGGGTATTTTCCTTTACAGTGATTGTTAAGGATGCTAGATGGTTTGAATTTTAAGGAATTTGTGGCTTTCCTATCTGACTCATTACAATTCTATCTCTCTCTCTCTCTCTCTAGAAATTTACTTGCATCGTGCTCTGTTTCATTTGAACAAAAATGGGGCAATCTAGTTATAAATCATTCAACAGATTTCTGGTTAGTTGTTATTGCAGAGAAATATCTTCCTGTAAACTACTTATTTTTTGCTCAAAAACCCACTTTTTGATTTCTCTTAGCGATTTTTGAGATCGAAAAGACATTCTTCAGGTGCTTTCTTGTTCAGATTTTGATTAACTTTAAGGTCCTTTTTTTTAATCACCGTATAGATAGATTCTTTCTGTTTGTTTGGATGATCAAAATATAGTTAGATAGACAAAAACTTTTTTAGCATGAAAAGCTTCCTAAAAGGTATTTCATTTTTTCATAGGCGCAAAACTGGTGGACTAATAAAGAGTTAAGATGTCTTTCTTTTCTTTTTCTTTTTTTTGTATAGTATTGCTACTGTTACTGGTTCCTGTTACTGTACCATTCTATACTGTGTGGGCTTCTATTACTTGTTTATGATTTTAGGGTTTAATTTTTGGAGTTAGTATTTTTAGCTTATTAATGGATTCATCATGCAACACTTTCATCAATCAAGTACTGATCTTATCATCTCAGCTCACAGATTAAAAAGCTCTGTAGCTAGCTTAATTAATTAATTANGAAAAGACATTCTTCAGGTGCTTTCTTGTTCAGATTTTGATTAACTTTAAGGTCCTTTTTTTTAATCACCGTATAGATAGATTCTTTCTGTTTGTTTGGATGATCAAAATATAGTTAGATAGACAAAAACATTTTTAGCATGAAAAGCTTCCTAAAAGGTATTTCATTTTTTCATAGGCGCAAAACTGGTGGACTAATAAAGAGTTAAGAGGTCTTTCTTTTCTTTTTCTTTTTTTTGTATAGTATTGCTACTGTTACTTGTTCCTGTTACTGTACCATTTTATACTGTGTGGGCTTCTATTACTTGTTTATGATTTTAGGGTTTAATTTTTGGAGTTAGTACTTTTAGCTTATTAATGGATTCATCATGCAACACTTTCATCAATCAAGTACTGATCTTATCATCTCAGCTCACAGATTAAAAAGCTCTGTAGCAAGCTTAATTAATTAATTAGCTAGTAGTTGTTCAGTAGTACACCACCATGAAAAAGACACAAAACTACCACCTCAAAAATTCTAATTAATACTCATTGTTCATCTTGTTTTGTAAGTGCTAATTAAAATTTCATAGATTAAAAAAAATATTTAAGAATTCCGAGGTTGCTTATTTTGTTTATTATTGTAACTTGTTTAGCCTGAGAATCATACTCTGTTTATTTTCCTTGTGATATTTGCTTATCAGTTTGTTTTTTTTTGTTTAGCAGTTAAGCATGTCCTTAACGAGCAGTCATAGCATAACAACAGGATTATATGCTAGAATTGGTATGTTGTTTAATTTTCAACTGCTACCTGCATAGTAACAATACTTTATGTTTGCTTATTTTGTTTCCTTATATATTGCAATAATGTGTTGGATTTCATGTTACATTTAACCTTTTAATATGTTTTTAAGTGAACTTCAATTGTTGGTTGCTACTAGTACTCTAGGGTTTTTTTGGTTGAATTATGTGATGGGATTGCTTTAGTTGTGTTTTGATTTTGTTTCCCTCTCATGGGTTTCTGGGTTGTTGAGAATTTTGGGCTTTAGTAGGTTTTTGATCTGAAGAAGCTTTTATGTGTTTGTTATTTAAGTTCAGTTTAAAGGGTAGAAGAAGCTGGAAAATTTGGTTTTGGTGAGTACAAATTGTTGCCACAGTTGTGCTGCTTGTACATTTAGAGAGAATTATTAAGTTAAAAGGCAATTACTTTTACATCTAATAAATTCTTGGATCACCTTTGCTGGTGATGATTTTTTCTTGCATGTGATGATAATTTTTAGATGGTACCTCAACTTCACTGTTTAAACTATGTGGCAGAGAATGATGTGAGTCGGTAGAAGAAAATGAAAATGGAGAATTATTTTTGTTAAAGTTCTATGGGTGTTTTGATTATTGGAATTATAAAATTATTGTCTTTATTTGAATTGATTTGGTTGAGAGATGGAATATGAAAATGGAGTTGAAATGTTGATGATTTAATATGGTAGAAATTTCATTGAAGTTTTTAGTTTAAGTCTATGAATGATATAGCTTTAATACATATAATGGTAAAATTGTCAACAAGAAGATGAGTCAGATGAATCAGACAAGTAAAAAAAACAAACATATTTTTTTTAATAAATCAGATGAGTCAGATGCAGATGAGGCAGATTCAGATGAGTCGGATCAGATGAGTCAGGTCAGATGAGTTAGATTTTAAAAAAAAAAAACAAACACAGCAAAAATCAAAATATGGAAATCTGAGTTGAGTGTTTGGTATGAATGAAGTTTGTAAATTTACCTGTGTTGGTTGGGGCAGAGTTTTCTTAGAGGGCCTATAAAATTTTCTTTTTTGTGGGTCAGGTTATTACCATAGTCCACCACGTGGCGCGTAAAAGGAAGATGGGAGTTGGGGACTATATTCAACTTCCTGGAGTACAGGATCTAAACTCGATTCCCTGATTCTCCCTTTCGCTTCCATGTCATCGGCGTTGGTTTGCAGGANAATTTGAGTTTTAAGGGTAAGGATAGGTTTCACTCACGAAATCTTATAAAATTTCACAACGATGTGGCTTGCAAGTAATGATGATCCAAGGGTTGATTTTTTTTATGAGGTTGAACTATTTATCATGGAGACCATCCTCACAAAAAATTAATTTATTATACAAATTCTCATCCTATCAAAAGTTAATTTATGGTTTGTCTAGATAGGAGATTTTAAATAGGGATTTTGTGGGGACTAGGGATTTGGTGGAAATCCCTCATCCAAACAAACCGTTATTGAAATATATTAATAGTGAAAAAAGAAGAAGAAGAAATTAACAGTAAAAATGATCCAACAGGAACATCTTTACCATATATTAACCATTGGATTATTTTCAAAATGATAAGTATTTTGGCGAGAATGGTCTAAACGCTGAGTATAGAACATCTTTACCATAAATTAACCATTGGATTATTTTCATGTGCACAACATATGAACCTTGCAACCACATGTCTAGTTAAATGAAGTACAAGGAACGAGAACATGTATATAATAAAGATAAATAACGAAACAATTAAAAGTAAAACGAGCCATCCCACCCACACGCGCATGCGCGACGCGTTATTATTAAAAAAAAAATTGCATCCACTTGTAGATGAATCCTGGACTAATATGACATGAACATAGATGAGATCATGTATACAAAAAATTAGCCCTTAGATCATATTTGAGGGAGCCTTACAATTGGTGTAAGTGGAGTGTAAACCAAATGTAAATAAAATGGATATGTGACTGCTAGCATGTTTGTTTTTTTGCCACTAGTTAGTGGCAGGCCCCACATAAAATAGCTTTTATTTTTTTACCACTAACTAGTGGTAGTTAGAAGCAAATCTTTAATTTTGGGCTTCAAACCCATTAAGTGGTAATAAACTGTTTCCAATCACTTACTGCCACTTAATAGGTTTAAGACCCAAAATTAAAAGTTTGCCTCTAACTACCACTAGTTAGTGGTGAAAAATAAAAGCTATTTTGTGTGGGTCTGCCCACTATATAGTGGCAAAAAAAACAAACAGGCTCTATGTATATTCTGATGTGATCTAGAAGTTGAGGAGATCATCGTAAAAAAAAAAATCAATCCTTCGATTGATTACATACAACCCTACTAGCAAACGTAAACCAAGTGTAAATAAATAAATAATGTAAAATGACATATTCAGTATTTTAGAAAAAAAGTTCTTTTTTTTAAAAAAAAATGTTTTTTTTTTTCTGTAGCAACGTCTCACCCCTTCGCGGCTCCCCTTTCCCTCTCTTTCTCTCTCCCAACTGTAGCCATTTTTAAGGGCTTTGGCGGCTGTATCGAGCCGTACTTTAGCAACGCCCCCACCTGATGACGCCCCCGCCATTTGCCCTCAATTTCTCTCTTATTTTTTCTAATTTCATCCAGCGCAAACAACTCTTTTGAGCCTCGTTGTAGGCTAACGCAACCTCATATAAATATTAGAAATTAGAGATAGATAATGCCCCACCGAATGGAATAATGCTAGAATGCCCGCACTTTGTGCCATATATTCTAGCACCAAACTTCAATCTTAAGACCATTACCCCTCCAAATTTGCGTCACATCCTCGAGTTTCATAATTCCCAAACTTCTAAGGTATGGACCACCTTCGATCTGAGGGCCTTAAGTAAATCCCCCAATTCTTTCTCCCATTCTAGCATCACTCGAATCAATGATGCCAAACCATCAGGGGGTTAGCCTAATGGTTAACACCCACCCCACAACTTGTGAGGTTGAGGTTTCGAGACCTCTTGGTGGCCACCCCAAGGAATTTATTCTTCACTTACCCGGTAGTGTGAGAGGGGGGCACACTTACCTCGGGGACTAGGGCTCCTATGTGGAGACTTCAATGTTGTTTCCAACCTTTCAGAGAGGCTTGGAGGCAGGCCTACTTTGGGGCCCAACATCACGGACTTCAATGACTTCATCGACGGTAACGACTTGATCGACGGGGGCTTCTCTGGCTCCAAGTACACTTGGTGCAACAATCAACAGGGAAACCATCGCATTTGGGCGAGGCTGGATATGGTATTAATAAACCGTTTCTGGCTCCAATCCTTTCCGATGGTTAGTGTTCATCACCAGGCCCGCATCTGCTCTGACCATTCCCCACTGATTATCACCCTGCACAGTCACATCAGGAGAGGTTCTTCCCCCTTTCGTTTTCAGCATATGTGGGTTACCCATGACTCTTACAGAGATTTGTTACATACTCATTGGAATGTGGAGGTGATAGGCACGCCAATGCAGGTCTTGGTCACCAAACTTAAGATGTTCCATTTGAATCTCAAATCTTGGAACATTCATAGTTTTGGTAATGTTTATCAAAATCTTCGCACTCTGGAAGACAAGATTATCTCCACTGAGACCTCCCTGGAGAATGGTTGGGACGAGGACACTGGCATAGATCTCAATAGATGTAAGGCTTTATATAAGAAAACCCTTCTTCAAGAATCTATTTTCTATAAACAGAAATCAGGTGTCCAGTGGCTTGAGGAAGGCGAAGATAACACTAAGTTCTTTCATATGGTTGCCAAAGCCAGACGGAGCAGAAATATCATATCTGGGCTCTACCTGCTGACTGGAGAATGGTCAGAGGATCTAGGTCTGCTCCATAAGGACGCCATTGCCTATTTCTCGTCCATTCTCTCCTCTGAGGGTTGTCTTCCCCAAGATGACATGCTTGCTCTTATCCCCACCTCCCTGACCAAAGAAGATAATATGTATCTCCTTCAGTGCCCTAACGAGGACGAAGTGAAGCAATCGGTTTTCAGCATCCCTGCAGACAGCGCCCCCGGCCCTGATGGTTTTTCGGCCTCCTTCTTTCAGAATGGTTGGGAGGTGGTTAAGAATGATGTGATCGCGGCGGCCCAGGAGTTTTTCAAAGGGGGATCTCTCCCTAAGTCTTTAAGCTCAAATTACATCACCCTGATCCCAAAGATTGACACCCCTCTCCACTTCTTGGACTTCCGACCTATAAGCCTTTGCAATGTGGCTTATAAGATCTTCAGTAAAATCCTATGCATGCGTATCTCTCGGCTCCTCCCTCAGTAAATCTCTAAGGAGCAAGGGGCATTCGTCAAAGGCAGAAGTATCCTTGAAAATATTGCTCTGACTCAAGAGATGGCCCATTCTCTGAGTAAAAAGGTTTTTGGAGGAAATGTGATCATGAAACTTGACATGGCCAAAGCATACGACCGGGTCGAATAGTCTTTCCTCAGGGCAGTCCTCTAGAGGTTTGGTTTCAATACTCTGGTTATCGAGATTATTAACGCATGTGTCTCCCGGTGCTTCTACTCCGTCGTTCTTCAAGGGGTCTACGATGGCTTTTTTGAGTCCACTAGGGGTTTGAGACAAGGAGATCCCCTATCTCCTATTCTCTTCATTCTTTGTTCTAAAGTTTTAAGCAGAGGTTTGGCAGATGCCTTTCGCACTGGGAAGATTGCGACTTACCACACCCCACGACCATGCGCCCCTATCACCCACCTTCTTTACGCGGATGATACCATCATTTTCCTCAATGGTAGAGAATCTTCGATTCAGGGGTGCATGGATTTCCTGGATAGATATGGCAGGTGCTCTGGCCAGAAGATTAATGTAGACAAAAGCTCCTTTATGATGCACTCTAGAACTCCAGCCCCGCTGGTCAACTCTATCGTGCAAATGACGGGCTATCAACGCAAATCTAACTGTATGGTTTATTTTGGTGCCCCGATCTGTGACGGTCGTGTCAAGGTTATCTACTTTGACGACCTGCTTACCAAGATTCGGAGTAAGATGGCCAGCTGGAAAGCTAATTTCTTAACCCAAGGAGGAAAACTCATTATGGTCCGTCATGTTCTTGCTAGTATGTCTATTTATCTACTGTCGACTATTGCGGTGCCCAAAAAGGTTATCGCTATGGTGAATACCATGATTGCCAACTTTTTTCGGGGCTTTTATGAAGGGAAGGTTAAACGCAAGTGGGTGTCGTGGCAAAGCGTTAGCAGGCCTATAGAGGAGGGTGGTCTAGGGGTCCGCAGCCTTGTTGAAGTCGCACGGTGTTTTAGACTCAAGAGTCTCTAGAGCGTCATTTCTAACAATTCCATCTAGGCGTCCTTCATTTGCAGTAAATACCATATCAATACTAATAACATATCCAGTTATGTGGCTCCTCTGACGGCTTCTAAGTTCTGGAAAGAGTGTGCTACTCTCATTCCAGAGCTAGTGAGAAACTCCGCTTGGAAGGTGGGGGATGGTGATATGAGTTTTTGGTATGAGAACTGGAGCTGTGCTGGCACCTTGGCTGACACTTTTAGCGATGTGGCTTATCCGGGTATGATCTCGCTTAAGGAAGCCGTCGAGACTAACTTTATGGTTCCTGGCATCTCGGACACCATCACCACCCATATTCAGGGCATGTACAATGCTCGGATCATGGCAGATTCTGACATGCGTTTGTGGCTTCACACCTCTGACGGTCTTTTTACGACGAACTCTGCTTTCAGGCATCTGCATACGGCCATCACATTTTGCCCTTTTGCTAGGTTCTACTGGTCAAATTTATTCCCAAAAAGATGTCTGTCATGTTTTGGCGTTTTCTTCGGAACGCGATCCCTGTTGATGTTAGAATCCAGGACTACGCTATTAGTCTAGCCTCGGGGTGTGTTTGTTGTGCCCATAGGAATATCGAATCTATGGACCACCTCTTCTTTAGGAGTGAGGTTGCTACCTATCTTTGGGACCGTTTTGGTACTATTTTTGGAATTCACCGTCTGAATTACTCTTGTCTCAATGACATCGTCTGGGCATGGTTCAATATGGCCCCCAGGGGTTCCCAGATGGGGAAATTGGCTACTCTCACCCCACTGGCCATTATTTGGGAAATTTGGCTCGAACGCAACCGTCGAAGACATGATGAGAACCCATCGCCTGTACCGTCTGTTTTCTTCAGGGTTCTAAGATGGATCCGCGACATCAATCCTATCCTGAGAGTCAACGCCCGCAACCCCAGCAGCCTGCAAAGCATCCTTGTTGCTTGTTGTGTGTCGCCAATTACGGTCCATCGAAAGCCTACTCTGGTGCTTCGTTGGTCACGCCCCCCTCCAAGCTACTTTATCCTTAACACCGATGGTGCCTCCTCCACCACCAGGGCGGCCACTGGAGGAGGGGTGATCCGTAACGATCAGGGCAGGATTATTGCAGCCTTCCACAGCTATTATGGGCAAGGCACCAATAATCTAGCAGAATCGCGCACACTACTTGATGGCCTTGCTATGTGTCGACAACTTGGTATTTCAAGAATCCTGGTCAATGTAGACTCTAAACTGGTGGTGTCTTGGTTTCAGAACAAGTGCCAAGTACCATGGACTATTCTTCACTGGTGGTATAAGATTAGAGAGCTAGCCGAGGGGCTGGACATCGTCGTTGTTCATGTCTATAGAGAGCTTAATACCTTGGCAGATTTTCTGGCCTCCCTGGGACTTGAAAGTAATATTGACCGTCTTTTTCTATCAGACTTCCCGACCCGTTTGGAGGGGCTCGCGCGCCTTGATAGAATCGGGATACCTTATGTCCGTACCGGTTAGGTCCAGATTTGTTAGGTCATTTTTTCTCTTCCTCTCCCTGTCCCCTCGCTTGAGGTAAGGCTGGAATGGATGTGAATGACTCTTGTTTTTTTTTGGGATAGTTTCCTTGTCCCCCTATTTTGGTAAGGCTGGAGCCTCTATCCCCTTTTTTTTTGCATGCATTTTTTCCTTTACTTGTATTAGACATGGGGAGGTCTAGGTCTTTGTCCCCCTCCCGCCAGGATCTTCTTTATGATTAATATATTCCCCCTCGCTCCGCCGAGGTTCACTTAAAACAAAAAAAAAAAAAAAGAAGAGGACTTGATACCCCGGTCAGCCAAAAAAAAAAAAAAACAATGATGCCAAAAGGAGGAGCGGGAGCCTTCCAACAAAGATATCTTTTTATTTTTACACTTTTGAACACACCTTGTTGTAGTGGTTCAAATCTTCTTCTAAGTTATTCAGTTTGCATGACGACTCGAAGAGTCAACAATAATTCTAAATTACTAATTATTAAACTAACGTGGAAGAGGGGGTTTGATCTTCGAAATTGAGGTCAAATTGGTGGGCGATTTTTTCATGCAACTCTCATCCAGGATTGTGAAGAAAGTAATCGACGACGAACAAAAGTTGAAAATTTAGCTTTGTGAGCCCAAATGGAGGAGGAGGAGGTGAGTTTTATTCTCTCTTTAATCTTTGCTTTGAACAGTTTAATTTGAAGATTTCTGATGTGGGTTGTGATTAATATTTGTTATAAATTTGATTTGGAGGTCTTTTGGTTGTTTGATTGGGTTGAACTGGATCTTTTAGTGCTTTTCCACTGTTCTTACTTTATTTCTTTCGTTTTTGGGGTGGTAGGGAGTCAGAGGTGCTGGGTTTCTGATATGGATTTTGATGAAAATTGTGATAAATTTGATTGAGTGGTTCTTAATTTGTTTTTTGTTCTTTCTTGTCTGAAATTGTTGTTTTTGGTTTGTCGTAGAGCTTTTGAATGGCAAAGATAAATTTCAGAAATCTCTACCCATCTGGCTTTTGCCTGAACTATTGAATCGGAGAAGGGTTTTGTTCTTGTTGATTTATCATCATGTCAAGTATGGCTACTGATGTGGGAAAATTGATGAAAATGGTTCCTTCATTGGTTTTGTGCAAGGTATATAAGTTGGGTGGACTCTAGTTAGGTAGATTTTTGTTTATTCACTTGGAACTAGGGAATTAAGGTTTTAGGCTTGAGGTTATTTGTGATGTTTATATTCGTATCGCCATTAGTGGAAGTAAAGTCTTATGATTATTAATTTAGTGATCTTGGTTAAATTTTTTCCCTGATTTGCTGTTGTCTAGGTTTTTATGTGTTCAAGGGTTTTTTTTTCTGTTTTTTTTTTTTGGGTGGTGGGTGGGGGTATAAGTTAGAGAAAACTTCTAGAAACTTTTCTATGGGATTCAGGGCCATTTTGATGATAGTTAAGCAGTTCAAATTTGGCAACATTTGGGATTATGGAAGTCTTTGTGGAAAGTTTTGTTTGCATTGTGGAGTTGGGATTTTCAAATATGGCTTTTATTTATTCTTCTTCACTTCTCATTAAAATGGAATAAAAACATAGATTGACATTTCTTATCCTTTAATGGCTTCTTGCTGGTAACTAGAGATAATTATGTCTAATGTATTTGTTATGCAAGAAGATTTTATCCATTTTTTTAGGGGAAGTTTAAATTTATTAAAAAGTCAAATTGGCAAAAGAATTTACAAGTAAATGAGTATAAACAAAAAAAAAGACCTGCCAATGAGTTGACCCTCTCAAAGACCCTATCTATGCTGATGTCATTGTATCACCTAAGAAGGGATTTCCAAAAGAAAATGAAGTCCTGACACCGGGCTCTTGCGAAGAGTTTATTGGGAGACATCCACGTGAAAATGAGAGCTTTAATGTTATTTTGAATTTATCCATTTGTTCCTCCTGTCCGTTAAAAATCCTATTGTTCCTCTCTTTCCTAATACTCCATATCTTAGAAGCCAGAAGCGGAGGCAGGAGCGAGATCGGGGGCGGGGGCGGGGGCAGAGAAGCGGGAATACTTAGAAGAGTCTAAAGTTGGGAGCGACATGGGAGCGTGCAGGGTATTTATATATATTTTTTGAAATTAGAGATTTAGTGGAGAAAACAAACAGATCCAAAGTTAAAATGAGTTGAGTGGGCTTTAAAAGAGTTGATTTTAAATTTAAATAGATTTAAATTTAGGATTTGGGCCATTGAAAAAGAAGTAGATTTAGTTTTTAATAGGTTTGGTTGGGTTAAAGAGAAAGTGGATGGTTTTAACATTTGACTAGACATACTGGGCCTTTATAAAGGATGGGGGCTTGGTTATAAATAGTTTGGTTGTGTAAGCTTGCAATAAATACAAACATTAGTTATTATATACCCAAAAGGCCCAAAACATAAACAGTCACTAGAAAAGACATATACGGTGGTTGTGCTTAACACCCAAATTAAACTCTTAAGACTTATCTCTTGAAAACCCTAAAAGTCTTTCGTCCCCAAAAGAAACCTAAGAGTTGCAGGGGACTTGAAAGATCTCGTCACTTGCAGGTTAAATTGGAGATCATCCTTATCACTCTTCTCTTATCTCTTTCTACCCTCTCTCTTCACTCTTCTCTTATATCTTTCTACTCTCACGCTCTGTTCAGATTCTTCATCATTGGGTTTTCTCAAACAAAAAAAGTTCTGGTTAACAAATAGAGCTCCCTTCTACTTGGAATCGTGATCCCAAGTAGAAGGGGTCGCACTCCTAAGACGAATCTCAGTAAGAACCGCGGATTCGCGATTCTTAGGAATCGCTACCTTGGTGCACGATTCTGGCTTCTAAGCTCCATATAACTGCAAAAATAAAACCCTCCATAATAGCTTCTAAGCTCCATATAACCGCAAAAACAAAACCCTTCATAATAGTTTCAGCTTTGGCCCTATTTTACTGATATGATTCAAGAATCAATTCCTTAATTGCTTCACATAAATAGAACTTTCAAAAATAAATAGAGCTAATTAGGTATTACAAATCTGGTATTAGGTGGTGGCTATGTTATTAAAGTCGGGGCCTAGGCGAATTTAATCACTGCCTAGGCGCTAGACGCCCTCTGGCCGCCACGCCTTGGCCCATAGGCGTCCAAAGCCGCCAAACCCAAAAAATCGGGGCCTAGGCGGGCGATTAGGGCTAGGCGGCTAGGACCCTAGGTGCCGACTAGGCCCTTTATTAAAAACAAATTTCAAATTTCAAAGAGTTTTTTGAAAGCATTTATAGTTTTAGGTCCATTGGGTATAAAAAACTTTTTTAGGGCCTTTAATGAAAAAAACCATACATCTGTACTATAATAAAAAGAAGAAAAGATTTTGTCCAGGTAGCATGAGCTACTTTTTTTTTTTCTCTCCTTCCTCTTTTCTTTTTTTCTCTATTTTTTTCCCCCACCGATTCTTCTTCTTCTCCCTCTTTTTTTTTCCTATTTTTTTCCCCATCGATCTAGGTAGCATGAGCTACTGCCCCCTTCTTCGCCTGCTTTTTCTTCTCCCCATTTTTCTTCTTCTTCCCTCTTTTTTTTCTCTGCTTTTTCTCCCCTGCATACTGCTTTCTTTTTTTGTTTTTACTTTGTTGTTGTGGATCATTATTATTTAACATACTAGACTATGGATATTTATTTTGATGTTGTTGCATGTGGATCATTATTGTTTAATGTTAATTTTATGAAAATTTTATGAAATACATATGTATATATGTTTTTAGAATTTATCTTAATTATGTTTATATATGCCCGCTTAATCTCGACTAGGCCTCGCCTAGAAGGACCTAGGCACTAGGCGCCCCTTGGCCGCCCAGCCTCCGCCTAGGACTTTAACAACATAGGGTGGTGGAAATACTTACCATTTGGGTTGGGAGGACAAGAGGGCCACAAGGTTAGGCTCCTTTGATACTAAGCTAAACTTTAGTGGCAACAATCATACTAATACAAAATTTGGTAGTGTACTATTTGTTGAGGCTTTTATCAATTAGTTCCTTAAAAACCTTGGCGGTGTACTACCTGTTGTTGAACCTGTACCACATGTAGTTTACTAAGAAACCTCATGTGATAAAACTTTAGTCACATTGACATACGGTTATTCCAACTAATAACCGTAAGGATTTTAGACTTTCAATTGGTATCAGAGCAGGTTCACTTGTTGAGTTTAACAACCTAAGTGTGATCCCTATTTGTGTCTAAATGGATTCACAAAGAGAAGGTAGTGCTGTAAACAAACCACCATTATTCAATGGCAGCAACTATCCTTATTGGAA
>MVGT01001902.1:116013-135785 GCA_002174775.1 Macleaya cordata | reverse complement strand
CGTAGTTTTCGTACTGAAGTTGTGGAGACACTACCTTTATGGCGAGAAGTTTGAAGTTTTCTCAGATCACAAAAGTTTGAAGTATATCTTTACCCATAAGGATTTGAATCTGAAACAAAGGAGATTGCTAGAGTTCCTCAAGGATTATGACTTTCGCTAAATTATCATCCTAGAAAAGCGAATGTGGTAGCAAATGCATTAAAAAGAAAGAATCATGGTACATTAGCAACGATCTAGTTACAAGAGATCGTAGCTGGTTATGATTTCTAAGTGGAAAGAGGAACCACAAATGCATATCTATCACACGTGGTGGTAGAACCTATAATAATTAAGCAAGTACTATATTGACATAGATGCGGATGCTGAGCTTCAGTAGATTCGAGCAAAGATTGGAACACTAGAACTACTGGAGGGTTAGACTCAGAGAGCAAATGGTGGATTGCAGTACAAAGGAAGATTGTATGTACCAGACAATGACAAGTTGAAGAAAGAGATTCTGACGATGGCTCACGAATTGACGTTTTCGATACACTTTGGTAGTACAAAAGATGTACCTAGATCTAAAATGACAATTCTGGTGGAAAGGGATGAAGAAGGATGTAGCACTTTTTGTTTCAAAGTGTCTCATCTATCAACAAGTTAAGATAGAACACAAAAGGCCAGCATGACCGTTGAAATCACTAAAAGTTGCAGAATGGAAGTAGGACTTCATTACTATAGATTTTGTTAGTTGACTACCAAAGACTAGACAACGTCAAGACAACATTTTGGTGATAGTTCACAGACTTACTAAAGCTGCTCAATTTTTGGCGATAAAGGAAACAAACTCAATTACAATGCTGAGCGCATTATATGTCATGGAAATCATTAAGTTACACGATGTACCAACATCGATTGTTTCAAACATCAAAATTATGGGAAAGTTTTCAAAATTCAATGGGAACCAAGTTCAATATGACACTGCATACCATCCTCAAATAGACGGCCAGTCAGAGAGAGGCATACAAACTTTGAAAGACATGTTACGAGCTTATGCTATTGACTTTCAAGGAAGTTGGTGCGACCAATTACCATTTGTTGAGTTATCATATGATAATAGTTATCATTCTAGAATTGGCATGCCACCTTACGAAGCGTTGCATGAAAAGTCTTGCAGAACACCCTTGTGTTGGGCAGAAGTAAGTGAGAGAAGCGTTATGAGACCAGATGTTATCCAAGAAACAACAGAAAAGATAAGAATCATTAAGGATTGTTTACGTGGAGCACAAAGCCGTCAGCTATACTGACAATAGAAGGAGACCACTTGATTTTCAGGTAGGTGACTATGTATTCTTAAAAGTTAGTCCAAGACCTAGGATTAAGCGATTTGGGAAGAAGGAAAAACTTACAGAATGATATGTAAGACCATTCGAGATTCTAGATCGAATTGGTAAAGTTTCATATCGGCTCGCTTTGCCATCACTGCTAATTGGAATACACAATGTATTTCATATTTCTATGTTGCAAAAATACCACGCCAACCCTTCACATGTCATCGACTGGCATGAAGTGTAACTCAGTGAGAATGTTTCATATGAAGTGAAACCCCTGCATAATCTGGACACCAAGGTTCAGGAACCCCGTAACAAGACTATATGATATGTCAAAGTACAATGACAACACCATAGCCCAGAGGAAGCAACTTGGAACTAAAATCTGTGATTCAAGCCAAATATCCGGAGTTATTCACAGGTAATTGATTAAAACCTACCTTTATTTTAAATTTCAGGACGAAATTCTTTTTAGGAGGTAATGATGTAGCACCCCAAAATTTTATTAGTGTAAGAGTTCTACACTTAACATAATTAAGTGTAGTAACCCAATATTCTTTGATGGACTTGGGCATGAGTCTGTGAGATTAGATGGTCTAACCCAATATTGTGTGATAGACTTGAGCATGAACATGAATCTATAATTAAGTGGGCTAGGCCCAACTTTATTTTCTTTGGGTTAAAACAACCCAACATGTTATATATTCTTTCTAAAATTCGTATTTATGTCTGTCAGTATATTTTGGACCCAGTTTTGGATTTCTTATGCTCCGAATTGAGCTTGGGCTATTTCTAATGAAGTTGTAGCTCTTTGAATCTAGTTTTTAGAATGGTATGGCTTGTGATATTTGGACTTACGATCTGTGAGTTATGGTCACTACAGTAAACCATGTACATTTGGTTAGTTGTAGACTAACATTAAGGAATAATGTTTGTTCACTCAAAACTTTTGATTTAGACCACAAGATCATTTTGATTGATACATGTCTTCATATCATTAAACAAGGGGCATAAGTTACATCAAAGTTTTTGTACACAAAACCTTATCTATAAAAATTAGTTTTTGTTATTAAACATATATCACAACCACTAGCTAATAATGCATACACTACCATTACAACTCACCACCACTAGCTAATGATGGATGCACCATCACCTCTAGCTAATAATGCATACACTACCATTACAACTCATCACCTCTAGCTAATAATGGATGCACCACCACCACTAAATAATAATGGTTCCACTACCATTTTCCACCATCATAATTGAAAACCTTTTGGAAGCCTATATAAGGAGGCTTAAACCAAATGAAAATGAGTACCTTAAAGAAGTTTTCTCCATTTTTATTCCATCTTCTAAACCATTCAACATCAAGCTTATTTACTTCTTCAAACTTTAAACCTTATTTTTCCACCATTAAACCTATACAAAAAGAAGGGTGTTTCAACTAGAAGAGGTATTTTTTCAACATCAAAAGAGGAGATTTTCAATTTGAAGAAGAGGTATTCTTCAACATCAAAAGAGGAGTTTTCATACTAATATTGGAAGCAAATCAAGGTAGGGATCGAAACCCTAGTATAAAACCAATGTTCTTGATTATATTATTTTTGAACAAATCATATAGGTAAGAAAATCTATCATCTTTGTTTATTAGATCATGAAATCTATTTAAAATTGTATTTTATGATGGAATAGTGTGGTGATTGGAGATCTAATGCAAGATAAAATGTGGTGAATATAAAAGTGAGATGATTTAATAAAATCAATGGTCAGTAAGCCCTAATGGCTTTCCACGAAAATGTGGTTCCCGCGGAAGACGATTCTTGATAATCGTGGTTGGCTCACCGAAACAAGCCCTAACTGGTAAGATTAATTAAAAACATTAATCTGATATTTGTAACAGTTCGTACATAAATAAAAACGTGGCTAAAAGGCCTTAGAAAATACAAACAGCAATGACTTTGTGACATTTTAGTCACACTGCAGAGTTTTCAGCAACACTTTATGTATTAATTATATCACAGGGATTATGGGATACTTTAAGTTTTATTTTGGTTTGGAGAATGGTTTTCTATGTTGGAAATGTAATTTTTCAAGTTTGGTTTTGAACTCAAAATCTAATAGTACTGTGATATTTGAATTTTTTCTCTTAATTCTGAGATCAGAATGATGTTCCGTCAGCTGGATTATTTTCATAATAAACTCTGTTATTTTCTCCTAAAATTTTATAATTTTTGAATTACTTATGGTTTAGTTTTATTAGGGTAAAACATCATATCACGTTACTGAATTTCTGCTGTCAGTGCAGATGGACCCTGTTTCGGTTGATTTTACAGTATATTATGATTTCCAAATTGAAAAACTTTCTTCTGTTATATTTTAGATCTGTTTGTCTATTTTCGTTTAGTTTTGGAATAAATTAAAAATGATTTAAGATGAATTATTTATGTACAAAATAATAGACCTGATGTAGATTCTGGACAGATTACTATATGTCTAAAACACCTATTAGTTTGCATAAACATTTTGATTTACTTTATTCAAACTTAGTTAACCATGAATTAACATTTAACTACTCTTTTGAGTTAATTTTTTTGATCTATTATGGTTGAATTTTATGGAATAGAGAAAAAGAACTACCAATTTTTGTTCTTACAATGCCTATAATTACGTATTCTTCTAATACTCTTCTTTTCAAGTCTAATGATTTGAGTTAGATTATAAGATTTGAATAGTAGGGTGTTACACTTCCCATGGACAAAAATGCAGGATTGTGTTAAAATGGAACCTATTTTGATGACTGTAACCAACTTAAGATCTATCACATTTCTTCAGATGGTTAAAAAATGTATCATGGACGCAGCTATGTTCCTACCACTCCTGATTTTCTGTTTGGAAGTGGTGCAAACCAGTGTTTTAAAAACTGGACTGGACCGGCCGGTTCAACCGGTGAACCGGTGACCCAGTCAAATTTCCGGTTCGGGTCAACATTGACCCAGTAATTTTTTCAAAAATCGTCTTTTTAAATGTGAACCGGTCGACCCGGCCGGTTGAACCAGTGAACCAGGTGACCCAGTCAATTTTTAAACCGATTTTTTTAAAGTTAAAGTGTCATAATTTTTTACATTTTACAAAAATGAGCTTGCAAGATTTTGAACCTAGGACCCTAAAGTGACAAACCTCCTACCATTTCAACTACC
This sequence comes from Macleaya cordata, assembly GCA_002174775.1. Taxonomy (NCBI): domain Eukaryota; kingdom Viridiplantae; phylum Streptophyta; class Magnoliopsida; order Ranunculales; family Papaveraceae; genus Macleaya; species Macleaya cordata. The sequence goes on along the minus strand of MVGT01001902.1, from coordinate 131,272 downwards.
ATTAGATTGTTGTCATTATGATAGTATAATTACTATACAACTAATTGTTATTTAAGAGTTTTAGCATTTTCCAAGAGACACTTAACCCACTGGTCAACCCACTGGTTGAACCAGATTGACCCAACCCACTAGCTTTTCTGGTTCGATTACCGGTCCAGTTTTTAAAACATTGGTGCAAACTACTCAATAATGAAATATTAAAACTGCTTTCGTGACTGCAGCTGTTTGTAAATTTAATATACATACAAACTTGTGGAAGCTTTATTCTTCATATTTGAAAAGTTTGATGTAATTTTTGATGTGGCAGCTCAAAACTGGATCCGTACCCAGATTTGGCGACTGGGATGAGAACGATCCTTCTAGTGCTGATGGATATGCCCACATCTTCAATAAAGTTAGGGAGGAGAAAAGGAGTGAAATGGAAAAGGTGATGCCATAAAAGCCTTATCTTATTAAAATCTTCTTTGTTGCTTACCGGATTCTCTAGGTTTCTGCATCCTATGAGATCTATTTGGTCTCTTTTATTTTGTTCAGTTGTTAATTTCCAGATGCCTTACAACTGCTTTCTCAATAAACTAAAGGGACTGGATATTTATACCCAATTTTCTTACTATCTCCTTACACCTGTTTGTGGGTCTCGCATAGAGGTGATTGCAAGGGTTGATTTTGTGTGAAGTAAATCTCTTCATGCTGCAGATTATCCTGACAAGGAATCATATCATTCTAAATCCTTTTAACACATCAAAAGATGATTGAAATTCTAATCTTTCTGAATCCATCCATTCTATTATTAATTTTTAACTCACTTCTGACAAGGTTAAAAGATCAGAAAGATGTGATTTTTCATTAGGATTATATACGTGAAGAGGATATTAACAACCCCCCACCCCACCCCACCTCCACCACGACAAAAAATAGACATTGAGTCAATTCATGGTTGGCCCACAAGCAGGTGTAAGCAGAGTTTAAGATTAAATTGGGTGTATTCAGCCCCTAAATTGAAAAACTCAAACCTTTTTATGCTGTTGGATTTTGATCCAGTAGTGGTACACAGAAAGCCTGCATTCAGAATTCTATTAAAAGGAAGGACTTGAACTGTTTATAACGTGGACTATTTTTGTAAAAACATGTTAAAAGTTTGATTCAGAGTGGATACTTGTTTTAATCTCTGATGTGGCAGTTTGGCGATACTGGCAAACGGTTACCAGTCAAATTTGACAAACGGGGTGAGGATATCCCTTCTGTTACTGAAAATGTTGATGTTTGGGCCAACATTATTCACTTTGACCCAGAACCAAATGAGTTTTATTTCAACACTCCAAAGCAGCAGGCAGGTGAAAGTTCGTATCAAGCGGAAGAGTCTCACCCTGAAAGTTCAGAGCAAGCCGAAGAGTTTCACCCTGAAGGTCAGAATCAATCTAAGGTATATATTGGTTAAAAACTTTTTAACTCAGTCTTCTATGTTGCTTTCTGATTTTATCTATTTATTTGTTTTCTAGGTTTCTGCATCTTCTTCTGAGTTCTAGTACTTGATAATTCTTTTCTCTTGTTCTCTCGTTTTTAACTTTCAGAAGCGTCGCTGGTTTTCATGGTTTCCACGGTGGTGGCGCAAAAGTGAATGATTAGTGCCTGTAAATAGCTCGTGAAGGCTGTCTATTTACAGAGTAACTGTATAGAAGTGCATTATTTCTAGACCATTGTTATTGACACTACCATTTTTTATCCCTTATGACCTAGCCCAATTTTTTTTCAAATTTTGATTGGTAATGACCTCCATTTTTTTAATATAAATTTTTTTTATATAATAAAATATATAGAAGTTTTTTATCCCCACCCCACAACCCAAAACACACCACTCATCTTCATCTTCCCTACCACCGGCGACCACCAACACCACCGCCGGCAATCGGAAAAAAATTATTTTATTTTTTTCCTGATTCATAACTTTCCCTACCCCCTTCCACCACTACCACCACCGTCCCACCACCAGCACCACTACCACCGTCCCACCACCATCACTACAACCCAGATCTGAAAAAAAATTTCAAATCTGAAATTTTCTCCAGATCTGAAATGAAAAAGATGAGAGAAAGAGAGGGAGAGAGTGGGTAGAGAGAGTAGGTAGAGAAAGGGAGGAGTTAGAGAGAAAGAGGGGACGAAAAAAAAAAGAACAGATCTGAAAACCTAATGCTCGTAGTTGCAGCAAGGAGCGCTATAACTAATGCTCGGAGTCGCGACAAAGAGCATTAGTGTATATGCTCGTAGTTGCAGCAATGAGCGCTATTACTAATGCTCGGAGTCGTGGCAAAGAGCGTTAGTGTATATGTTCGTAGTTGCATCAAGGAGCGTTATAAATCAGGTCTTAATTTTGAGCTCCTTGATGCAACTACGAGCATATACACTAATGCTCTTTGCCGCGACTCCGAGCATTAGTTATAGCGCTCCTTGCTGCAACTACGAGCATATACACTAATGCTCTTTGTCGCGACTCCGAGCATTAGGTTTTCAGATCTGTTCTTTTTTTTTTCGTCCTCTCTTTCTCTCTAACTCCTCCTTTTCTCTACCTACTCTCTCTACCCACTCTCTCCCTATCTTACTCTCACCTTTTTCATTTCAGATCTGGAGAGAAAATTTCAGATTTGAAAAAAAAATTCAGATCTGGGTTGTAGTGATGGTGGTGGGACGGTGGTAGTGGTGCTGGTGGTGGGACGGTGGTGGTAGTGGTGGAAGGGGGTGGGGAAAGTTGTGAATCAGGAAAAAAAATAAAATAATTTTTTTCCGATTGCCAGCGGTGGTGTTGGTGGTCGCCGGTGGTAGGGAAGATGAAGATGAGGTGTATTTTGGGTTGTGGGGTGGGGATAAAAAACTCCTATATATTTTATTATATAAAAAAAATTTATATTAAAAAAATAGAGGTCATTACCAATCAAAATTTGAAAATAAATTAGGCTAGGTCATAAGGGATAAAAAATGGTAGTGTCAATAACAATGGTCTATTTCTATACCTACTTGTGTGGTTTTATGATTATAAACGTTGAGGTTTTTTAAATAACATTTCCTAGGAGAGTCTCGATCTATGTTAAGGGGTATGATATTATCTTACACCAACTGTCAACTTCACATAACCCTCCTTTATCCAGGTTGGGAACTCGCAGTGTACGCTACATATTTGCATATTCGAAATTTATTAATGTTACGTGTACTATTTGCACCTGCCAAGTTTGTTGAACTAACTTCGGTTTAATGGGAAAGTATTATTACCAAGAGGCAGGCAGTAACGTACATTCAAAATATTCTAAAAACAGATATGCATTTTTAAAAAAAAAAGAAATAGTATGTTTAGTGAAAATTGAGAAAAGAATTAACCAGGGCATGTGGGTTAGGGTGTATTAGGGAGATTGGCCTGCATTCTAGTGATAAAATATAGAGATTGATGATTGTAAGAGTAGTTGGTGAAATCTTTTCTGCAGTGCTGCACCAGAACTCTTCAATTGCAAATGTAAGTTTTTGTGTATCCTTATCCTTCATACGAATTAGACACAGAGCACGGGGTCAGCCAGGTTCAACCCTCAGGAAAGACTGACCTTGAACCAGGTCAGGGTTAGGGTCTAACCAAAGTGGGTTATTGGCAGGTAGGTTTTTATTTTATTTTATTTTATTTTTTTATATGCTCTCTATGATTCTAATGGATTTCATTTGTTTGATGTAGTTCCAGGTAGCACACAGTAATCGAAGAACTGAGAACAGTAAGTCCTTAAACATCATTTAAGCACCTCCTTTTTTCTTCTCTTCTCTCTCTCTGGGGATAATCTCAATATTTTTTTTTGATTGGTAATAATCTTCATATTTAATGGCATAGATTTCTTACTCTGCGTTTACATGTGCTGCCCACTAGTTTTAGTAACAAAAATATATGGTACTTATTTATGAAAAACTAGCTTAATGAAAATTGAGAAAAATAATAAGGGGCCATGTGGATTTGCATGCACTTTGGAGATTGATCTGTATTTTAGTGATAGAATAAAAAGATTTTTATGATTTTAAGAGATTGAGGTGATTTTCAGTGGCTCATAGTGGCCCATGATGGGATATGGGTTTCGGGTTAGACATACCTCACGAGGGGCAGTTTTAACGAGTCCAATAGCATGGGATACCCTTGTCATAAAACGAAACAGTAGCGACAGTAATACCAATATTTTAATTTTCGTGCCAATGTGAGGAAAATAGTCAACCTAGAGGAGCCTAAACAAAGGTGATCACTTGTAATACTCTAAGAAATTTCATAGTATGAATTTTACACTCGCCTAACATAGTTAAGTTGGTATTATACCCATTTGGGTGTGTATTGATTTGAGAAATAAATTTCTCATATGCATAGTAATTGCATGGAAACTCATTATATGCATTAAGAGAGTTATCTCTAAAAAACAAAATAAAAAATAAATAAAAAATAAAAAATTAATTAATTAATTAATTAATTAAAAATAAAAAATAATATTTTAATGCAAAAAAAAAACATGGGCTGCGCGGCTACTGTAGCAGCCCACTAAAAAAAATAAAAAAATATTTTTCTATTAAAAAATTAAATATTAAAATAATAATAATAATAAAAAAATCTCAAAAATTTTCTATATAAACCTCCCTTATTTCTTTTTTCAAAACACAAAATCTCCTCTTTTATTTTAAGTTTACATCCCTGTTACACCTCTCATTACTCTCCCCAATATACATATTTTTCTTTACTCTTCATAACATACTTCTTCATCTACATCCTCTTTCATTAAATCTATAATAGTTACTAGTATTATCATCAAAATCATTGAGAAATCAAAGATTTACATCATCGATCATCACATCCGGAAGTAATAAATCAAGTAGGTGATAAGATTTTGGCATCAAATTGAGGTAGGTGGGATCCCTACTATAAACAAAATCTAATTTTATGTTTTTGTTATGAAATTACATATGAAATGTATTTATCTTGCATGGTTACATTTAATTATTTAATGCAAGGGCTGAGTTTTATTCATAAGAAAAATGAATTAAAGGAAGTTTAATAATAACTTGTCATCTAGATTAAAAACAAATCTAGATGGTATCGGTAATGGGAGACCCCCATAACACCTGCAGGTACCGTTGAGTTCCGACTTGAGGAGACGGTGGAAACCGATGTAATGGACTTAAAATAATTAATGGTTAATTATTGAAAGATTTAAGAAGAAATATCTTTTTATGCATTAATATGGTGATTTTTGCATATTTCAAATCTAGTATTTTTGGATAGTTTGCACCAACTAAGTTTTACTCACCCAATATTTTCTCCCTACAGATCAAGTTGAGGGCGAAAGATTTTAGGAGGTGCGGTTCAAAGAGATAGTTTGGATCTCTTGAGTTAGTATATTTTATATATTGTATTTGAAGAATAATTACTACTATATCACTTGGGATTTATGGGTTGTTTATGAGAATTATGATATGTAATATTATAATTATCTGTTTTTATGTTGGATTTAGAACTAAATAAATGTTATATTAATTTGCATTTGATTTTCATGTCATTGAATTGAAGTAATCATGGTTTACACAAATTTGTATAAATTTCGTAATTCTTACTGTCAGTTTTAAAAACTCACATTTTTAGGTATGTTTCGGTCAAAATCGATCAATACCTATTTCTGCAACAAATAAAGATTTCAATTTTTCTTTTCTAAAATGGTATTATACATGTATTTCGGATATCTGGTCAGGGAGTAATTTCAGTTTCAAATTTATGATTTCTGTATATTATAAGAAATTTGAAGTTATTTTTCTGAAATTGTATATAAATCTGTTAGTAAACTTCAGACCCAGTTTTGAGTATCTTATAGTCCGAATTAGCCCCGGTTTCCATAGAAGTTGTAGAACTTTAAATCTATTTTCCAGAATGGTTTTATTTATACAATTCTGATTTACGGTTAAGCAATTATGACCATTTTACTGAAGTATGTGCAGTTAAGTACGAAAAATATTTTAAACAGATTTTATTTTATTTTTAAATTTACTTTGACTACTAAATTGTAATTAATGTTGACAAAAATTGACTGGTTTATCTTTCAAAAAGAAAAAGTAAGCGATTTTATTTATTGCTTTAAATTACACTTCATTTACACTCTTCACGCCTCGCCTTCCGGACTTATTGAATCAGGTTGGATTTTAGAGTTCCGAAAATCGGGGTGTGACATCACTAAATAGAGGCAAGGATGGAGAGCATTAAAAGTGAGAATCTTGATTTCTACATGAACACCTATTTAACGTGAGGTGTTTCTAATCTCTTGTCAATGTCTTGGTTCTCTACACAAGTATGGAAAAAACAGGTTAGCTTGCGAAAGTGTGAAGCTAAAATTCACTTAGTCACGAAAAGGCACAAAAGTTGAATGATTTACCCAAGCAATTAAAGGACACTGTTGATAAACTATTGAAAAAGACATTATGAAAGAATGATGTGGGTAGAGCCTCTCATGCATTGTTGATAGTTATAAAAAAAGGAATAAGTGAATGGAGTTTGCTACTTTAGGAAAATAAGCAGAATCGAGAGCTTGTAAAAGATTTTGTCTAAGGTTCTTGTTGATAGACCTGAAGAATTTATTCAATACTGATCGAAGCCTATCGAGATTCATTTCTGGTATTGATCGACGTGTACTCGAAGTGAAAGTCTTTAAACCATGCAAATGACATTTCTCTTTCTCTATTATACAATATAAATGTTTTTCCTTATATTCTTTCTTTCTAGTTGATAAAGATCATAAAGAATATCGTGGCAAAATGGTCCTTTGGTGCAACTTTATTCTTATAAGATTTTATCGTAGATGGAGGAGATTGCAATGGTATATCGTTTTTTTTTTTTTTTGTACCTTGGGTTGTAGAAAGAAATTAAAAGAGTTTGGGAACTTCAGTTTAAACTGGTGCGTAAAGACAAAATTCTCTTTTGCCGATGACTTTTAGGGTAACCAAACGTTCTGGTAATGCGAAAAATAAATAGATTGAACCTTTTGGAGTTTTTATCAATTGGTTTCATAAAATACTTAGCAGTATACTACTTGTTGTTAAAACTGTAAGAGAGGTAGTTTACTAAATCCCCTTAAACTCTACTCAACCATATACTAATAAGATACATCACAGAACACCATATGAAGTACATCTCATTTTCCTATTCATGCTTCAACACTACTTTGTGGCTGAAAACAGGTAGGTAGTGCTAAATCAGGGATACTTATTGAGTTTTTTAAAAATATAGGTAGCGTATGGGTGAACTGATTCAGTCAGCTTAAGGAGAAATTCATTCTTTAGAATAGGAAGCTAACAATTGAGGTGAGAATATAAAGGCAGTTTCTATGTTGGTTTCTATTTGAAATTCCTATGCTTTTCCGGAAGTGATCTGTTTTTTTTTTTTTTTTTCCAGAAGTGGTCATTGGTGTAATATATTGTAGATTAGGCTAATAAGAGCTTGTAGTCAGTTTAATTCCTTTGAATTTTTTTTCCGGTCATCTTTTATCTAAAGGAATGCAGTACCATTTTGTTTTGTTTTATTGAGCTACTAATACATTATTATTAAAATATTTAGATAAATTTTGTGATTAACACAAGTTAATGAATTGCCTGGGATTTGTTAAACATGCATTGCTTATTGCCCGAATAAGTTGTCTTATTTTTCCCTGGAGATTTCAATTTCTTTGGAGACTATTTGGTGAATAGAAAAAAAGCTGATGTTGATTTTTGGCAGCAACATTTGGATGCGTCTAAGTTTGGCGTTGGGGAGAGTGAAGGGAATGGCCCTGACACAGGCAGTTCCGATAAGGCATCGAAGAGTAAAAGTAAAGGGAAGATGAACAATCCAAATTATTCAAATGATCCTCAAGACAACCCAGTAGACGTATTTTTGGGTGACACACCCCCCACCAGTGAAAGCTCCTCCTCCTGGAACCAGGGATGAACCTGTAATACAAATTGAACAAGGAGTGATTATAAGGCCTACACATGAGAGCCACCGCTCATCTTTGAATATAGTACGTACTGGGTTCAACCTGATAAGGTCTCACCAACAAAGTACTGAAAATGTATTCAGAAGGGCTAGTCCATGATCTAAAAAATGAACTCTCTCCTTATCAGATGGAGGTTAGAGGAAATGCTCACTACAAAAAAAAGGAGCTTTAGGGACGGAGTATTAGGGACGTTTTTATGAACCATCCCTAATAAATACATTATTGGGGACGGTTTATTTTATTCCATCCATAATTACTAGCTTTTAGGGACGGATTGGTTAATTTTTGTCCCTAATAAGTGAATATTTGGAATGGTTGTGGCCGTCACGGACGGTCCTTCAGTATTAAGCTTTTAAAACCGTGGAAATGACCTTTTAGGGACAGCCCAATAAATGGTCCCCAATAACTCTATTTGGGACAGTTTAGCCGTATTATATTTGTCCCTATTGTGAAAAATATTTGACGCACAAATTTTCCCGCACCTTATTTTCACGAAAATATTTTAAACAGACAATTTGGGACAAATCTGCCGGGAGAAATTTTGTTTTCCCCAAATCAGTTAAGCCTTATTGTGTACTTTTCTCCCAATCTCCAAACTTCTTCCTCTCAAAGCTCTCCACCACCGCCTGCACACGCCACCGTTTCCCAGAGATATCTTCCCACCACCACCATCGTGCGCACCACTGTCGCTGGTAACCCTATATATCTCTATATCGGCTCTCTATCTCTCGAGATCTATCTTTCCTTCTCTCTTCTCTCTGCTCTCTGCTCTTTGCTCTCTGCTCTCTTTCTTGAGCTCTTTATGTCGAGCTCTTCTGTGCCTCATTCTTTCCCCGGTTCTCTCCCAATCTCAGATCATCTTTTTTTTTTCTTGCAGCAAAAAGTTGGATTTTCAGGAGAAAATTTCTGTCGAGAGAGAAATCATCCCACCACCATTGCCGTGCACACCACCATTATTGTGTTCACCACCACTGCCGCAAGTAAAACCCTATCTCTCTTTCTCTCAGTCTCTCTCACTTTACAAGTTATGTTCTCAGAGGTTCAATGCTCTCTGAGCTGTACGAGTTTTGTTCTTGCAGGTCCCCCTCACCGCCACCATTGTTGCAATAGAACCACAGTGGTTATCTCTCTCCAAGGTAAAAAAAAAAACCACTCTCTCGCCATCACCACAACAAAACCACTAGGTTTGATTTTAAGTATAGTTTTGATTATGACGAAAAAAATAGATTTGGGTTTCAATCTATTGATCTGGGGTTTCATTCTGTGATGAAAAATAAATCAGATTTGGGATGCAACTTTTTGATCTAGGGTTTCAATCAATGATGAAAAACAAAACAGATTTGGGATTCAATCTATTTGGGGTTTTAATGTTTGATGAGAAAAAACAAAAAAACAAATTTGGGTTTCAATTTATGTTGAAAAACCAAATCAGATATGGTTTTATTCTTAGATGAAAACTAGATTAGATCTGGGCTTCAGCCTATCGATTTGGGGTTTTAATCTTTGATGAAGAAAAAAATCAGATTTGGGTTTCAAACTATGATGAATACAATTAGTTTAGGTTTCAATTTCAGATTTGGGGTTTCCGAAGATATTCTTTTGATTTTAGTTAACAATCAGTTTCTGGGCTCTGCATAGGTTCTTCAAATTGAACATAGAAACAAGTTTGAAACCTAAATCTCAGGTTATTAGCTTCTTACTTAACCTTACTATTTAATTTTCTCTTAGGGTTTTGAACTTAACCACTTAAATTTGGTATGTTTTCTCCTTTTCTTTGTTTTTTAGATATGACTTCATTTCTTATGCTACCTCTCTCCTTCAACAATTTGAAGCTTTGAGGGTAACCCTCTAATTACATTTTTTTCATTTTTTCAGTTTACTTTATATTACATAAAACTAGTTTCTAGTTCAAAACTAGCTTTTTACCTCTTATTGATAGTAAGTGGTATAAGTGTCTCAAAATCTTCATGGGAGACAGAGAAGTAATGTCTATAACAGGGCTTGCCCACTAAGTTGTAAGGGAAGCATATACCCTTAGAACAAATTGTCTAATAGAGGAACCATGGTTTACCATGTTAGCAAAGTGAGCTTGAGAGAGACCAGCACTATTCTTTTAATTACTTGCTACTATCTTCTCCTTTTCATCATTTGATTTTGTTTGGAGCAACATGTGTATGGTGATTAGGGATTATTAACTCATATGCAGGGCAGCTTGTTAGTAAACTTCTAAAAGAAGAGTTGGAGCTCGTTTACTACTGTTAGTATTTTCTTTGAAGGTAAGGAAAAGTTGTTGGAAGTGTTTCTACTTGTTTGACTGTGGAAATCCTTCATAGTTTCGAATGCCTTGATGTTTATAATTGATCTTTGGGTTGAATTGGTGTTATCATGTCCAAGCATAAATCAATAGATGATATGGGTTGAATTGGTGTTACCATGTCCAAGCATAAACATGTGAATTTTAAGAGTTATATTTTCCTACTTACATAAGTTGAATATGTTACATATACTAACAAGTTTCTATTACTTTATTGTAGCATCCAGCGCCACCCACTCAAGTACCAAGGAGTTCTTCCACTTCATCACCAAGTTTTGCCACACGCTCCAACCATCAATAAGAGGTGTGAATCTATATATATATATGTAAATTTTATAAACTTGAAACCTTGTCGAACCCCTAACTGTTATCTACTATTATGAGTCCTAGATAAACTTGACTGTTTCTGCATCTTGTATATCCTATACCTGTACTTAAAATCTTGTTTATTGATGTTTTTGATCAATAAGGATATAAAAGTTGATTGTTGCAGCCACTAGTTGTTTAACGTTTCTAGCTTGTTTATTTGGGTCCAGTATTCTTTGCATGTCTTGCTTTAGTAATGATGTGGGTGTTATCTCATACTATCTTGGAGTAATCAATGGTTTAGGAGTTTTCTATGTGGAATACGTCCTAGAAATGCATATATGGGTTGTTTGATTGTGTAGTCCACATTCTGGCTGCATAAACCAGTTGTAGGCAAATATTTTATATTTTTAATTATTTTTTTTTCCATTGGTGGTTGCATGAACAGACCAAAATTTCCACTTATTCATCTTAGGATATCACAAATTCTGCTCTACAACTAAGAATTTGCTAACCTTTTTAAATTTCTTGGTCTTGGGAAGAATGTTCAACATGATCAATTTTTTTTTGATAAACCAACATAATCATTCTTTCATTCAGGCATGGATGGATTTTGACAATTGGAAATGTTAAATTAGTGGGTTTTAAGTCAACTTCTGACATATGTAAGCAAACTGAAAAATGGTTGATTTGCACGGTAGATATTGTACTTTTGGGAGAACTTTGACCGATTCAGCGCCTAACTTTATTTCCTGCAAAATGTCTCTCTAGCCCTTAACTATGTGGGTCTTAATATTTTTTCTTCTATATATATTCACTTCACTCTTTCTCTTTCTCTCTCTAAACTGAAAGATCAGTACAACTTTTTGGTATATACTTATCATTTGGATGTTCTGTGTTGTTATAATCTCTTGAAAATATATATCTAAGATATGAATTGTCTTTTATTTTTGTTCTTTAATGTGTTCTTGGTAGAAATATATGATTTTCTTGCAAGAAATTTCTTTTGGTTGGGTTATTCTGGCCATTTGTTTAACCTCAACTCAATTATTGTGAAACTTCATTTCAGTATAGTTTGTAGCTTTATAGTCAATATATCGTCTTAGAAGTGGAACACTCTTTTTTATTAAAATGTTGTTTCTATTATTAAAATAGATTATTGCATTTGCAGGGATATATGTAAGAAGAAAGTTGTAGATAGATGGGAGTTTTGCACATGAGTTCAAGGGAAAGGTGGAGACTATTTATGGGAGCTCGAGATTGCAACAGTAAAACTTCATATTTTTTGGTTTATTAATCTAAGATATGCATTTAGATAGCGAAATGGAAGTTTAACTTGTGAATGCACATTCATCTTATTTTGGGTTAGTAAATTGATGTGGACTTGTTATTTTGGATTTTGAATAGAATGCAAGGGGATATTATCTTAAACTTGTGAATGTGGAATGTAAATGGATGTTATTTTGGACTTATGAATGTTTAATATAAGTGGATGTTATTTTGGACTTGTGAATGTAGATGTTATTTTGGACTTGTGAATGTGGATGTTATTTTGGTCTTGTGAACAGGTACTATGAAGAATGAATAAATATAATGACAGGTGAACAGACACCATGAAAATAAGTGTGAAGAATAGATAATTGTAATGGCAGGTGAACCGGTGCCAAAAAAAAAAACTATTAGGGACGGACCCAACCGTCCCCAGTAAGTGTAGGTATTAATATCGTTCAATGTGTCCCCTAACTATTAGGGACGGTTGAAAAGCGTCCCAAATAGCTAGAAACCGCTAATGAATTAACCTTTTTAGGGACGGTTACAACCGTCGCAAATACGTTTGGCATTAGGGACTACTAAAAAACCGTCGCATAGACCGTCCCCAATACTATCTGCGACGCCTCGGTCGTCCACGGTTGAAAAACCGTCCCTAATAACTATTCGGGACGGTTTACGGGTATTGGGGACGATTTTAAACCGTCCCTAAAAGTCAATTTTTTTGTAGTTCAGTTAGAGGTGGTAAAACTGTATAGATCTTCCTGATTCCCTACTTCCCTAACACATTATTTACTGTGTTTATAGAATCATAAAACCCCATCATGTCAAGATCTATCACATTTTCTTGTGATGCTTATAAAACATATCATGGATGCAGCTAGGTCCCAACTGCTCTTGATTTTCTGTTTGGAAATGGTGATAACTACTTAATATTAAATACTAAAACTGCTTTGGTGACTGCAGCTGCTCATAACTTAGATGTATACATATATGCTTGTGAACGCTTATTTCAGAGTGGAAAACTTGATGAAATTTCTGACGTAGCAGCATGAGGGAGCTGCCTCAGTACCCAAATTTGGCCCATGGGGTGAGAACAACCCGCCTTCGGATAGGAACAGAGTGGAATGGGAAAAGTGATTGCCATGTCGGCGGATTCTTATCCTGAAAGTCCGAAGCAAATGGGCAGTGATGACTCTAAGGTATTAATTTTGCCCCCAAACGTTTTGATTTCTCTGTTGCTAAATGGATTTTTTAGGTTTCTGCATTTTCTTAGATGGTTACTCTTTTCTTTATTTATGTTGTTAACTTTCAGATGCGTTGCTACTTTCTCAATAAATTAAAGGGACCAAATATTCATACCCAACTTATTCTTACAATCCGCTTACACCTGTCTGTGGGACCTGCATGGGGTGGTCCAAGGGCTGATTTTTTGTGAGGGAAATCTCCTCATCAATAGATTATTCTCACAAAAAATCACATCTTTCTAAAACTTTTAACCCATCAAAAGATGGTTGAAATTTTAAGCTTTGTGATCCCATCCATTTTACCTTAAATTTTTCACCAACTTTTGACAAGGTTAAAAATTTCAGGAAGATGTGATTTTTTGTGAAGGTGATTTACATGAACATGAGATCATCCCCAAAAAAAAAAAAAAAATCAGACAATCATCTCCATTTGAGCCCTACAAGTAGGTGTAAGCAGATTGTTAAGATAAGTTTGGTGTAACAAGTAAAATAGTTGGTGTAAATATCTGGCTCCTGCTCAGGAGTAAGGACCATACATAACTGGGGTTTAAATATACGTGTAAGAGTCAAATTTGACAAACGAGTTGAGGAAGTCCCTTCTGTTGCTGAAAATGTTGATGTCTGGGCCAGAATTTGTGAAGTTTTGGAAAAATCAATTAAAGTTTTAGAAACTTCCTTTCTCTTGTATTTAAGGGAACTTCTATTTTAGGTGGGTTTTAGAAACTTCCACTACAAAAATGATGGGTTTTTGCTACGGTCTAAAATCGTAGCAAAAACTCAAAAAAAAGTAGCAAAATAGATTCTGTGACGGTTTGTAGGTCGTAGCTTTAAGTGGCGTAGCAAATACNCTAAAATCGTAGCAAAAACTCAAAAAAAAGTAGCAAAATAGATTCTGTGACGGTTTGTAGGTCGTAGCTTTAAGTGGCGTAGCAAATACCTTTTGTGACGAAATGTTGCTACGGTTTCATGGACCTTAACAAATGGTCTGGCTTTTGCTACGGTCAAAACCGTAGCCAAATGACGATTAAATTCACCACTTTCTATGGTCAATTGTTACGCTTTAGAGTCGTAGCAAATAATGGCTTTGATCTTTTAGTGACGGCTACAACTGCGCTATTAGCGACGGGCTTAAACCGTCGCAAATAGACTTTTTTTCTAGCTCTCTTTTTTGGTTTATTTGTTTCCCAAGCTTATAGCCTCTTTTATTGACATGTTCATTGTATACATCCATCCATTCACATACTTCCACATTCATTTAAATTTATCAAACCATTCACATAGACACATGCACATCCACATTCATTGATTCAAATTTTCCAAAAACCATTCGTATTTCATAACTTCCATTCATATCATTTTCTATCACAATTACAACTCAATATATAAAGTTTGTCAACTTAAAATTGTGAAGTTTTCAATAAAGTATAAGTAACATTCTTAACTAAAAAAAACCTAAACTATCTCTCTACATTTATCCAAAGAACTAAGTTTTAACCGAAAAATCTATATATATATGAGGCATCCCCTAAAAAATGCTTTAAAGCTGTCTTACTTTCCAGTTCATCCTAACAAAATTCCAAGACTATGCACAGAGCTAGCTTTCTTCTTCGTAACTTCCAAGTTCCCATCCAAAATAAGCTGCACATGCAAGGAAAGAAAAAAATAACACAACATATTATAACCATGTTTGTGTTACTTATAATAAAAATTATGAACATATGTAATTATTAATCATTTGTCATGTAATGGGTTCTTAAATATGATAGTTAAAAAAGTTCAAGAATAAATTAGAACTACTGTAGACTGATAATATGATGATGAGTACCATCAAACAGTGGAATTAATAAAGAATATTTTAAAAGCACCTATATGATGCTCCTTTACATGTTGAAAACTAGAGAATAAGATCTTCAAAAGATAGCAATTTTTAGAGTAATCTGGTAATTTTGGCTTCTCATATGTCGTTATACCATGACACTACCAATCCTACAGACATTAATCAATTTTCAATCATACATAGATAGAAAGACAACAATCATTTAATGCACAATGCCAAAAGCTTGATTCCTTCACAATGGAAGAGTAGTACACTTCTAAATGGTTGT
>MVGT01001902.1:102997-114710 GCA_002174775.1 Macleaya cordata | reverse complement strand
CAGCAAAACCCTAAACCACTTCCCATTTTCTTAAAGAAAACCTTAAAATTAACCCTACAATCGATTAGAGATGGAGAGATTGAAATCAAGCCCTAAAAACATAAAATTAAACCAATGTTTATGAAAGATTTAGAGAATGAGAGAGAAATAGATAGAGAGAGAGAGAGAGAGAGTGACATGTGTCCTGCGCGCGAAGAAGAGGGAAGAAGGTGTCGAGCTTTGGTTTCTTCGTCTGGTTCAACAAAATAGAGAGAGAAAGAGTTTATATTTTGGACCTTTTGGTGTTAAGGTTTGGATCAGACAATTTGGGCTTTTTGGGACGGAATAGAAGGCCGTAGTAATTACGCAAAATATTTGCGAAAAATTTTTCGCGCGCTCAAAATTTAGTTGACTCTGGTCCGGTAAAATATTTTTCTCAATTGCTATGGACAAATTATTGCAAAACCGTAGCATTTGAGCACCACTTGTGCCGGAAAAAAAGTCGTCACAAAAGGCCTCTCCATCCTTCAAGAAAATGTAAGGCACGAAGTCTTATTTGTGACGCGGAAACTCGTAGCAAAAGTGTGACCAAGCCATAGTAAATACCCTCTATTTGCTATGGTAACAGAATACCGTAGCAACTGACCCTCTATTTGCTACGGTTTTTTCTGACCGTCACAAAAGTCCCGTAGCAAAAGCCTTTCATTTTTGTAGTGTTCCTTTCTCTTATATTTGAGGGAACTTCTATTTTAGGTGGGTTTCCTTTTCATATTTAGTTAGGATTCCCTTTTCCTTCTAGGATTGGGATACCTATTGGAGGCTATAAATATAGGGGTAGGGCATTAGTCTAAAGCATTCAGAAAAACAAAATTGAGAGTGTGAGATCTCTTGAAAAGGTTGTGAGTCTGAAGATAGAGAGAAGAGTGTGAGAGCAATATTGTAGAGAGAAGCAATATTGTAGAGAGAGAAGTTTGAGAAGTAAGCTAGAGAGAAGCTTGTGAGAGTAGTTGAGTGTGTGGTTTGCTTTATAATCACTTTGATCTTAGTGAAAGAAGTTGTTCTTTGCCGTGGACGTAGCCAAAGAGTGGTGAACCACGTAAATCGTTTGTGTTTTCTTTTATCTCTTTTCTCTATTTTTTTTTGTATTAGTATTTGCTTGTCATTGTTTGTGGTGAAAATCCTAACATTATTCACTTTGACCGAGAACCAGAAGAGTCTTACGCTAACATCCCGAAGCAGCAAGCAGGCAGTGTAATAACAGAGTCATCTTCTCCTGAAAGTTCAAACCAAGGGAAAGAGTCTCATCCTGAAGGTCAAAATCAAGCGAGTGATGATTCTAATAAGGTATATATTGGTTACAAACTTTTTAACTTTGCTAAGTCCTCTGTGTTTAATTCTTACTGATTTATTTATTTTTCCGTTTTCCTGTTGGTTTCTGCATCTTCTCCTGAGATGTAGTACTGGATTATATTCTTTTTTTTTGTCCCCGTCTTCGAAGAGTTGTGGGGAGTAAAACACAAAAATATGCTGATTCAGGCCAGGCATACTATATTTCATGATGGAATCAACTTTCAGAAACGTAGCTGGTTTTCATGGTTTCCATGGTGGTGGTGCAAAAATGAATGAATAATGCCTACAAAAATCTCTATGAAGGCTGGGTATTTACAGAGCAACTCTATACAAGTGCATTATTCTATCTCTAGCTAGTCTTGAATCTTGATCTATGTTTAAGGGATCCGATATTATTTTAAACCCAACTATCAACTTAATATCCAGGTTGGGAACTCGCAATGTATATATGCTTAATGTTTGCCTATTCGGAATTTATTAACGTTTAGTGTACTAGCTATTCGGTGCCAAAATTGGAGACATGTTTGTTAAACATACTTGATCGTGGGTGTTTTTAAATCTTCTCTATTGTTATAGCACGTAGGTGCTTACAGCACCAGGTGCTTTGGCGGCTGTCCATGTGCCCTGTTTTGGCAAGCAGTTGGCTTATGCTAACAACACCTAGCTTGATATGTGTCCTACTCCCTATTACTTTTCCCTTGCTTCAGATACTATATATATGTGTTGAGATAGAAATTCATATAGTACGAATAAGTTAAGCTTACAGTGAGTGAAGATTGTTAGTTTTGTACGATAAGTTTATAACACAGAGAGACCATATATGTAACATAGTGAAGTTAGTACGAATATTCTCTTTCCACTTCTCTCGAAATATATTCTGTGTGCCCAGAAATTATAACATCTATGCTTTTTATGGGCAAATATTATCAACTATGGGCAGGCAGTAAGGTAAATTCAAATTCAAATTCTTTTCTATATATGGTTAATGTTTGCCTACGGCACGGCTCAATTGCTCGTAAAAAAAAAAAGGTATTCCAGTTATTTAGTTCGTGAAAATTAATTATCCATTCTTCTCCACGCGCCTGTAAAGATGGGGTTATGTTGACCCGCTCCCCCTTTGTCCTAGGGATCAAATTTATACCCAGTCTTTTTTTTTCTTTTCTTTTTTTTATGGGTACACCACATTACATGATTAGAACCTTGCGAGGCACCCTAGCAAGGCTCGAACTTAAGACCTCACTAATGTGAGGGGACGCCTTAACCATCCGGGCAACACCGGATTGGCAACTTATACCATTTCTTCCTTTGTTATATAGATATAGATGATATGCATTTTAAACAAAAACACAGTATGTTTAGTGAAAGAACGGGGGTGTCACAAATACTCCCCCTAAGCGCTAGCTAGCTTGGTTTTTATTTTTTCCTCTTCGCACTAGCAATGGGTTTGTGACCCTCAACCTCATTGGATCGTCCGCCCTGATGCTAAGTTGTACAACGACTTTTTTCTAAAAGCTTGAACTTGTAAAGAGAGTTGACAATATTATATTAGGGATGAGTCAACTGTCCCTAATACTTACTCTCTCTTGATCCCATGATAATCACCCATAAGTTCAAACCCAAAGCTTGAGATACAAAATACTTGGTCGGCCTCTCCAGCCCCAACAACCAATGGAAAATAGAAGCGCCAACACTGTGGATGATGGTCCATTACAAGTACAGACGATAACTGGAATACCCATTTAGGCTAGGCTAGGTATGGAATCACATCTGGAAAAATATCTAATTAATTTTGGTTTGGCTATTAAATCGAGAATCACATTGCTTCCGGATGCGATTATTCAAAGTGGTGGATTTGCGATTTCCATTCTCCCTGAAAATCACATTTTCAAGAATGCGCAACCAAACATGGCTTAGGGTTTTGACATATTCAAATATTAAATTAGCCATGAAACCAAAATAATCAAAATAAAACCCACACAATTAAAATAAATAAAAAGTCACACGTAGTCCATACTTTTTAAGTCTTAACACTGGCCAAGATTGCTAGAAAAATTGGTTTCTCCGCTTAACACTTTCTTTTCTTTAATGGATTTCGTCATTCTGAAAAACAAAACAATCTTATTAAGATTCAAAATAAAAAAATAAAATTAAAGTTTAATTTTCTTAATTTTTTTTTCTTAGTCGATGGTAAAAGTCGCTCTCCATACTCCCCTCACCACATAATTGCTAAATCTATTTGTTGTAGTGATTCTATCAACATTGCATGTCATCCAAATAACTAATAATAACAAATTAAAGACTAATTCTCTTATCCTCTTTGGTTGACCAATGAGCCCCCACGCTCACATAACATAAGTTTAAGGTGCTAAAAAGTCTGATTAAAAGTACAAAAATACCCCTTCTTGGCGCTGGTCATTTTAAAGAAATTAGGAGTCCATTTAGTTCGCAATCTAAAAACTTGTTTTCAAAAATTAATTTACACCAAACTAATATATATCTTGTATTACATCCATAATTATTTTAGGATTTACAATAAGATCATGTAGGATTTTATAAAACAAAAAACATTTTGTTTAATTGTTTTCAATGAAATCATATAGGATTTATAGTAAAGTCAAAAAATAATTTTAAATGTAGTGTTACAAGATATAATTTAGTTTAGATGTAAATTAGTTTATAAAAATAAGCTTTTGAATCACAAACTACACGGACCCTAAGTTTTTGCACTTGCATTATTTGTGTTTTTTATGATGGATGTTTTCTAGACTCAGGATTTTATGTCATAGATAGGTGTAAGTGGAGTGTAAGAATAAGGTAAGAGGTATTAACACCCCACTTATTCTAACACCCACTAATGGGCTCTAGATGAAGATGATTAGACCTGGCAACGGGTGACCCAACCCTATCCGCTAAACTCGACCCTAACCCGATCCGTCAACTAAATAGATAGGGTTAGGGTTGACATTTTTGGACCTGCAGGTCAGTAGGGTCAACCCGCCCAACCTGTGGGTGACCCGCCAACCCGTGAATTATATATATTTTTTAATAAATAACACTTTAGTTTCAATTTTTTATAAGTAAATTTTAATTTTCAAGTTTTAGTTAGTAATTTAATTTTTCAACTAATAAATTTAATAAATATAATTTAATTAATGAGTTTTAAGTTTAAAATAATAATTAATGAGTAATAAATGATCTTTAAAATTTTTAAATTTTAGTTAGAGTTAACCCGCCAACCCGTTAGGGTCAACCCGCCTAGGGTTAGGGTTTAAAAAACTGACCCGTTTATTAAACGAGTCAGGGTTAAGGTTGAGCAATCTTGACCCGTTAACCCACCTACCAGGCTAGGGTCGACCCTAACCCTAACCCGTTGCTAGGTCTAAAGATGATCATAAGAAAGATTTTAGCTCAAGGATCAAGTCATCATCCTCACAAAAATTAGAACCCAGATCATTTCCACGCAACTATGAAAGGGAAGTGTAACTAGAGCATAAGAATAAGTGAAAATATATAGAAATAAGAACAAAATTCAAAATGGGTGATGCAAAATTGCAAATACACATAGTCAGCTAAGTTGGAGCCGCATTGTAACAATTAGTAGCCTAGTCAAGTTATAGCAACAACCAACAACATTAGCAATTTTGCTATGGAGTCCAATTTTACTCCAAGAACTTTTGCTGTGCAAACTAAGGGATTTCGATCCTAGCAACACACTTCACGCATTTGGTACATGTATTGTTAAAGTTGTGCGAATACATGTGGGTTTGTGGCCTAGGATTGAAATCCTTAACCCAAAACTAAAAGTTTAGGGTTTCAATACTCTTAATTGAGGGTTTTGGTTGCCTGGATAGGGAGATTAGAGGAAGAAAGGAAAACGGGAGGAATTAGATACGTTGCACAATTTGTTGGCATTCCTTCTTTATCTTTGAAAGTTTTTGGGTTCAATACTCTTCAGACCTAAGAGATGAATTAAATACTCATCGGCAGCCTTTTCTTCGTCTATGGGGTGATTTCTCTTTGCCAATGGAGCGACCTTTTCTTCATCTATGGGGTTGACTTGTGTATGTTCATAGCGGTCTCTGTGCTCATTCCGTACCTCGGCAATACTCATAAATCCTAACTCCTAAGGGCATCCACAGTGGTCACAATTTCTGGCCAAATTTCCAGAAATAGTTCCATAGTGGAAGTTGTTAAAAATAGAAACGGACCCTATAAGTTCCCTCGCCAAACTAAATTTGGCGGTATCCATTTCGATTTTCAGATTTTATAGCCAGACGCGTTGGAGGGGACTCGTATGAGCTTNCATTTAATGATGCAGCTAAAGTTACCAAGTCATATATACCTGCTACAAATGCTCCAGCTAAACTTGATGTCCCGGAGAGACATGCTGTAAGAGCTGATGTCCCGAGAGGGCATGTGACCCCAATAGGACAACTTGCAATAAATGAGTCGTCTAATGCATGCCAAAAGCGTGGGCGACCCCTTGGTTCGAAAGATTCTGTTCCCAGGAAGAGGAAATGCCAATCAATAAATATATATACTCCCGGAGAGAGTGTCATTGAACGGTCCGCATTCTCTGAAGATATGCCTCTTGAAGAAGGCAAATCCCCAGAAGAGGGACCAGTACAATCCTCAGGAGAGGGAAATGAGGAAATCTCTATAAATTATGCATGTACCAGAGAAATGTGGAATCACAATGAAATAATTGTCCACGATATTTTTTCCTTTTCAGTAGCTACTGACATCGTCACAGAGAACGATGATATGGAGCCACGCTCTATAAAGGAATGCCGACTTAGAAATGATTGGGTAAAATGGAGAGAAGCTATCCAAGCAGAGTTGGCTTCCCTTGCAAAGCGTGAGGTGTTTGGACCAGTTGTACCAACACCCGCGGATGTGAACCCGGTGGGAAACAAATGGGTCTTTGCAAGAAAACGCAATGAGAAAAACGAGGTCGTTCGCCATAAGGCGCGACTCGTGGCACAAGGTTTTTCACAGAGACTTGGGATTCATTATGAATAGACATATTCTCCTGTTATGGATGCAATTACTTTCAGATATCTGATCAGTCTGGTAGTATCAAAAAGACTCGACATGCATCTGATGGATGTGGTCACTGTGTATCTGTACGAGAAGTTAGATACAAATATTTATTTGCGAGTCCCGGAAGGGTTATTTTTACCTGAAGGAAGACCACGCCATTTGTATTCACTTCATCTCAAAAGAGCTTTGTATGGATTGAAGCAATCCGGGCGGATGTGTTATAATCGCCTTAGTGAATACCTGATAAAGGAAGGATATACAAACGATCCTATTTGCCCCTGCTTTTTTATAAAGAAGTCACAATCTGAATTTGCTATCATCGATGTGTATGTCGATAATATCAACTTAATCGGGACTCCTGAAGAGCTCCGTAATGCTGCTGACTACCTGAAGAAGGAATTCGAGATGAAAGATCTCGGGAAAACAAAATTTTGCCTCGGCTTGTAGATCGAGCATAACTCAAGTGGAGTTTTAGTCCATCAAACAGCGTATACTGAGAAGATCGAAGCGTTTCAACATGGACAAAGCGCATCCATTTAGTACTCCTATGGTTGTGAGATCTCTTGATATTGAGAAAGACCCATTCCGACCAAAGGAAGAAGATGAGGCACTACTTGGTCCTGAGGTACCATATTTAAGTGCAATCGGCGCATTTATGTACTTAGCCTAATGTACAAGACCAGACGTTGCATTTGCTGTGAATCTGTTAGCCAGATTCAGTTCTGCCTCGACAAGGAGACATTGGACAGGTGTCAAGCAGATTCTCCGATATCTCTGTGAAACTACAGACATGGGTCTATTCTATCAAGGAAGCCCATCTAATGGCTCTCAAATAATGGGATACACTGATGCCGGATATCTCTCCGATCCCCACAAAGCTATCTCCCAATCTGGTTATATTTTTACAAGTGGTGGTACTGCATTCTCTTAGCGATCCAACAAGCAAAGTCTTCCAGCCACTTCTTCTAATCATTCGGAGATTATTGCATTATACGAATCCAGTTGGGAATGTGTGTGGCTACGATCACTGATTGGACATATTAGAAGCTCTTGCGCTCTACCCTCTGTCACAGATGTTCCAACAGTCATTTTTTAAGACAATGCCGCTTGCATATCATAAGTCAAAAAAGGCTACATCAAAGGTGATAGAACCAAGCATATTTCACCGAAGTTATTTTATTTTCACCA
Organism: Macleaya cordata; assembly: GCA_002174775.1. Taxonomy (NCBI): domain Eukaryota; kingdom Viridiplantae; phylum Streptophyta; class Magnoliopsida; order Ranunculales; family Papaveraceae; genus Macleaya; species Macleaya cordata. The sequence continues at coordinate 107,150 of MVGT01001902.1, read as the reverse complement.
TCTTCAGAAGAACCGTGAGATTGATATCCAACAGATACAATCATGTGAGAATTTTGCTGATCTATTCACCAAGTCTCTGCCTACGGCGATGTTCAGGAAGCTGGTTTATGATATTGGCATGAGACGGATGTATCATCAAGCGGACTGACTCAAGTGCCTGCTCAATCAGGGGGAGTATACTAGTATCTGCTTTTGTCTGACTGGACCTTATCGCGATGTACTCTTTTTCCTTTGTCAAGGTTTTGTCCCTCTGGGTTTTTCTTACCAAAGTTTTTAATGAGGCAGCTTATGCGAGTCCAGCACTCTTCTAGGTCTTTGTACTCTTTTTCTTAGCTCAAGTTTTGTCCCTTTGGGTTTTCCTGGTAAAGTTTTTAACGAGGCAACTATCTTAGAATGGTGGACATCCAAGGGGGAGTGTTATAGCACGTAGGTGCTTACAGCACCAGGTGCTTTGGTGGCTGTCCATGTGCCCTGTTTTGGCAAGCAGTTAGCTTATGCTGACAACACCTAGCTTGATATGTGTCCTACTACCTATTACTTCTCCCTTGCTTCAGATACTATATATATGTGTTGAGATAGAAATTCATATAGTATGAATAAGTTAAGCTTACAGTGAGTGAAGATAGTTAGTTTTGTACGATAAGTTTATAACACAGAGAGACCATATATGTAACATAGTGAAGTTAGTACGAATATTCTCTTTCCACTTCTCTCGATATATATTCTGTGTGCCCAGAAATTATAACATCTATGCTTTTTATGGGCAAATATTATCAACTATGGGCAGGCAGTAAGGTAAATTCAAATTCAAATTCTTTTCTATATATGGTTAATGTTTGCCTACGGCACGGCTCAATTGCTCGTAAAAAAAAAAAGGTATTCCAGTTATTTAGTTCGTGAAAATTAATTATCCATTCTTCTCCACGCGCCTGTAAAGATGGGGTTATGTTGACCCGCTCCCCCTTTGTCCTAGGGATCAAATTTATACCCAGTCTTTTTTTTTCTTTTCTTTTTTTTATGGGTACACCACATTACATGATTAGAACCTTGCGAGGCACCCTAGCAAGGCTCGAACTTAAGACCTCACTAATGTGAGGGGACGCCTTAACCATCCGGGCAACACCGGATTGGCAACTTATACCATTTCTTCCTTTGTTATATAGATATAGATGATATGCATTTTAAACAAAAACACAGTATGTTTAGTGAAAGAACGGGGGTGTCACAAATACTCCCCCTAAGCGCTAGCTAGCTTGGTTTTTATTTTTTCCTCTTCGCACTAGCAATGGGTTTGTGACCCTCAACCTCATTGGATCGTCCGCCCTGATGCTAAGTTGTACAACGACTTTTTTCTAAAAGCTTGAACTTGTAAAGAGAGTTGACAATATTATATTAGGGATGAGTCAACTGTCCCTAATACTTACTCTCTCTTGATCCCATGATAATCACCCATAAGTTCAAACCCAAAGCTTGAGATACAAAATACTTGGTCGGCCTCTCCAGCCCCAACAACCAATGGAAAATAGAAGCGCCAACACTGTGGATGATGGTCCATTACAAGTACAGACGATAACTGGAATACCCATTTAGGCTAGGCTAGGTATGGAATCACATCTGGAAAAATATCTAATTAATTTTGGTTTGGCTATTAAATCGAGAATCACATTGCTTCCGGATGCGATTATTCAAAGTGGTGGATTTGCGATTTCCATTCTCCCTGAAAATCACATTTTCAAGAATGCGCAACCAAACATGGCTTAGGGTTTTGACATATTCAAATATTAAATTAGCCATGAAACCAAAATAATCAAAATAAAACCCACACAATTAAAATAAATAAAAAGTCACACGTAGTCCATACTTTTTAAGTCTTAACACTGGCCAAGATTGCTAGAAAAATTGGTTTCTCCGCTTAACACTTTCTTTTCTTTAATGGATTTCGTCATTCTGAAAAACAAAACAATCTTATTAAGATTCAAAATAAAAAAATAAAATTAAAGTTTAATTTTCTTAATTTTTTTTTCTTAGTCGATGGTAAAAGTCGCTCTCCATACTCCCCTCACCACATAATTGCTAAATCTATTTGTTGTAGTGATTCTATCAACATTGCATGTCATCCAAATAACTAATAATAACAAATTAAAGACTAATTCTCTTATCCTCTTTGGTTGACCAATGAGCCCCCACGCTCACATAACATAAGTTTAAGGTGCTAAAAAGTCTGATTAAAAGTACAAAAATACCCCTTCTTGGCGCTGGTCATTTTAAAGAAATTAGGAGTCCATTTAGTTCGCAATCTAAAAACTTGTTTTCAAAAATTAATTTACACCAAACTAATATATATCTTGTATTACATCCATAATTATTTTAGGATTTACAATAAGATCATGTAGGATTTTATAAAACAAAAAACATTTTGTTTAATTGTTTTCAATGAAATCATATAGGATTTATAGTAAAGTCAAAAAATAATTTTAAATGTAGTGTTACAAGATATAATTTAGTTTAGATGTAAATTAGTTTATAAAAATAAGCTTTTGAATCACAAACTACACGGACCCTAAGTTTTTGCACTTGCATTATTTGTGTTTTTTATGATGGATGTTTTCTAGACTCAGGATTTTATGTCATAGATAGGTGTAAGTGGAGTGTAAGAATAAGGTAAGAGGTATTAACACCCCACTTATTCTAACACCCACTAATGGGCTCTAGATGAAGATGATTAGACCTGGCAACGGGTGACCCAACCCTATCCGCTAAACTCGACCCTAACCCGATCCGTCAACTAAATAGATAGGGTTAGGGTTGACATTTTTGGACCTGCAGGTCAGTAGGGTCAACCCGCCCAACCTGTGGGTGACCCGCCAACCCGTGAATTATATATATTTTTTAATAAATAACACTTTAGTTTCAATTTTTTATAAGTAAATTTTAATTTTCAAGTTTTAGTTAGTAATTTAATTTTTCAACTAATAAATTTAATAAATATAATTTAATTAATGAGTTTTAAGTTTAAAATAATAATTAATGAGTAATAAATGATCTTTAAAATTTTTAAATTTTAGTTAGAGTTAACCCGCCAACCCGTTAGGGTCAACCCGCCTAGGGTTAGGGTTTAAAAAACTGACCCGTTTATTAAACGAGTCAGGGTTAAGGTTGAGCAATCTTGACCCGTTAACCCACCTACCAGGCTAGGGTCGACCCTAACCCTAACCCGTTGCTAGGTCTAAAGATGATCATAAGAAAGATTTTAGCTCAAGGATCAAGTCATCATCCTCACAAAAATTAGAACCCAGATCATTTCCACGCAACTATGAAAGGGAAGTGTAACTAGAGCATAAGAATAAGTGAAAATATATAGAAATAAGAACAAAATTCAAAATGGGTGATGCAAAATTGCAAATACACATAGTCAGCTAAGTTGGAGCCGCATTGTAACAATTAGTAGCCTAGTCAAGTTATAGCAACAACCAACAACATTAGCAATTTTGCTATGGAGTCCAATTTTACTCCAAGAACTTTTGCTGTGCAAACTAAGGGATTTCGATCCTAGCAACACACTTCACGCATTTGGTACATGTATTGTTAAAGTTGTGCGAATACATGTGGGTTTGTGGCCTAGGATTGAAATCCTTAACCCAAAACTAAAAGTTTAGGGTTTCAATACTCTTAATTGAGGGTTTTGGTTGCCTGGATAGGGAGATTAGAGGAAGAAAGGAAAACGGGAGGAATTAGATACGTTGCACAATTTGTTGGCATTCCTTCTTTATCTTTGAAAGTTTTTGGGTTCAATACTCTTCAGACCTAAGAGATGAATTAAATACTCATCGGCAGCCTTTTCTTCGTCTATGGGGTGATTTCTCTTTGCCAATGGAGCGACCTTTTCTTCATCTATGGGGTTGACTTGTGTATGTTCATAGCGGTCTCTGTGCTCATTCCGTACCTCGGCAATACTCATAAATCCTAACTCCTAAGGGCATCCACAGTGGTCACAATTTCTGGCCAAATTTCCAGAAATAGTTCCATAGTGGAAGTTGTTAAAAATAGAAACGGACCCTATAAGTTCCCTCGCCAAACTAAATTTGGCGGTATCCATTTCGATTTTCAGATTTTATAGCCAGACGCGTTGGAGGGGACTCGTATGAGCTTGGAC
>MVGT01001902.1:69646-98096 GCA_002174775.1 Macleaya cordata | reverse complement strand
GTGCGTGCGTGTAGAAATCTGCGACTGGGATAGATTGGCTTTCATGTCTTTGTAAAAACGAATGTGTTTTGATGATTTTAAACATCTCAATATCTATCACATTTCTTCAGATGCTTAAGATCATATCGTGGATGCAGCTAGGTCCTCTCCTGATTTTCTCTTTGGGAAATGGTGATAACTGATAACTACTCAATGTTAATGAATCCTAGGACTGCTTTAGTGACTGTGGCTGTTCATAACTTTGATATTCATACAAACTTGTGAAAGCTTGATTCAGAGTAGAAAACTTGATGTAATTTCTGATGTGGCAGCCTGAGAGAGCTTCCACAGTACCCAAATTTGGCCAGTGGGATGAAGACAACCAGTCTTCCGATGATGAATCTACCCACATCTACACAAAACAGAGGGAGGAGAAACAAAGAGGAATGGGAAAGGTGATTTCCATGCTGAAAGAGTCTTATCCTAAAAGTTGGAAGCAAGCGGACAGTAGCGACTCTAAGGTATTGTCACAAACCTTTTTATTCAGAATCTTCTCTGTTGCTTACTGGCTTTTTTAGGTTTCTATATCTTGCGAGTTGTGAGATCCATTTGTTTCCTCTTTTGTGTTGTTCTGTTGTTAACTTTCAGATACGTCACTGCTTTCGTGATAAACTAAAGAGACCGGACATTTACACCCAATTTATTCTTACAATACATTTACACCTGCCTGTGGTACTCCAATAGAGATGTTCCAAGGGCTGATTTTTTAAGGATAATCTACTCATCATGTAGATTATTCTCACGACGAATCACATTGTTCTAAAACTTTTAACCCATCAAAAGGTATTGAAATTTTAAGATTTCTAAATCTTCTATGTTGTTAATTTTCAACCATATTTTGACAAAGTGAAAAGATTAGAAGTACAATGTGATTATTTATAAGGATGATCTAATTGTGGAGGGAATAATCAGGAAAAGAAGAAGAAAAAAGCAGACCTTGAATCATCTTCATGCGGGCCCCATAGGTAATTGTAAATGGAATAAGGTGTGTGACTAGTAAGGAGTTGAGTCTTAATATCCGGTCGCTAAATAAAAAGCTCAAACTGTTTCATACCATTGAATTGATCCAAAAGTGGTACAACGATCAAAATAATTAAAATCAGAAAATAATACATAACTTTAATGTTCTCAATGATTGACAACTTCAGCAAGGTTACACTGCTTATAGAGATACCAATTCATAAGAAGAAGACACACGACATACACTTGTCAATCACCTGAAGATGTAGGCACTAACTACCAAAACTATCAACCACCCAACCAGCTATCTTCTTACGCATAAGAGAATGGATAAGTGTAAGAGAGTTAAAAACTAGAAACAGTGAAAAAGAAAAGATTGGAGAGGGAGAGACTACTGATCTTATTTGCCAACATCCGTTTGCCTTGTTGGTTGGCATCCCTCCCATGACTTGGGAGGTTGTGCGTTCAAAACCTCACAGCCGTGGTATTGCAAATGCCCATGTAATTATGTTGGTATGTGATGGCTTCTCTTCGTCCATGGTGGTGGCTTCTCTTTGTCCTTGGCAGTGACTTTCGTATGCTCGTGGCGGTTTATCTGCGCTTCTCCTACACCCATTATTAGCGGTGTATTTTTGCCATTGCATTGTTATCTTGGGCAATACTCCCATCTACAAAAAAAAAAAAAAACTATTGAGCTTATTTTAATAATCAAAATTAGTTCCTAATACAAACTATTTTAGACAAAAGAAAAAGTAACCCAAAATAATGAGGAAACCCACAAGAATAGAAACAACAAGGAAACCTAAACCTTTAGAAACTAAGAAACTAAAATAGAAACTAATTTGATCTCAGGCTTCTAACTAAAGTTTTAGAAAGATATGATTTTTTTGTGCAGATGAGCTACATGAGATGTCAGATGATCATATAAAAAAAAATAAAAATATAAAAATTGGATTAGTATATTGGATCATCTCCAATTCGGGCCCCACAGGGAGGTGTAAGCATAGTGTTAGAATAAGTATGGTGTAACAAGTAGAAAGTTGGGTTTAAATATCCGGCCCTTAGATTAAAAAATTCAAACTGTTTTACACCTTTAATCCAATTGTGGTACAATGAACCACCATAAATTGGTGGCGCTGCCTAGAATATAATAATTGATTGCCTATCAATCAAGAAAAATATATGAACTCATGAATTTTTCGAAGAGCTATAAAAACAAAATTAGGAATCATTTATTTCGTTGCCTGCCCATCAGTGGCAGAGCCAGGGATTCACTATAGTGACATATTAATGAAAATAATACCATAAGTATCTATCTATAGTATGTAAAAAGGAAATGACTCTTCTATTTTTAATGAGGTTGGAAAAATGTATTTCTATATATATCCTTTAAATATCATATGGAAAAAACTTTATTTTCATATCTACCTTTCATTTATGTGCATAGCATGTGCGATGCCATAGAAAATATAAGGAAAGGGCGAGTTGAGAGAGGGAGGGCATGTGGCTCCACAGGAAGGGAGGTAAAAGAAATAGAATTTGAAGGAATCTTTCCCGCTCTCAAATTTAGAATAGGGCCGCAAGTAACACTTTAAATGGGGGTTCGTTACTGGCATGTGGCTCCACAGGCCCCTTATGTGGCTCCTCCGCAGAAAGTGGCCATGCTGTGTGACATACATGCTGGGTGTTGTTAAAGTGGATTGTACTCCGATGATTATGACCATCTAGATCTATCATATTTTTTCAAATGCTTAAGGAAAATGCATCTTGGTCCCGACCAATTTTTACTTTTTGTTTGGGAAATGGTGATAACTACTAAAGTATTATTGACTACTAAAACAGCTTTAGTGACTGCAGCTGTTCATGACCCTGATATAAATATAAATTGGTAAATATAATTTCTGATGTGGCAGCCTGAGAGAGCTGCTGTACCAAAATTTGGCAACTGGGGTGGGAACAACCCATCTTCTGTTGATGACTATATCTACATCAGCAAAAAAGTGAAGAAGGGGAAACAAAATGGAATGGGGAAGGTGATAACCAAGATGACAGAGTCTTTTCCTAAAAGTAAGACGCAACTGGACAGTGAGGACTTTGAGGTATTGCTCTCATACGTTTTTATTCAAAGTCTTCTCTTTTTCTTTTTTGCTGGATTTGATAGTTTTCTGCATATTACTCTCTTTTATTCTGTTGGTTACTTTCAGACAAATTGCTGCATTCTTAATAAATTAAAGCGACCAGTTATTTACAGCATACCTATTCTTACACGTGCCTATGGAGGGGGGTATTTGTTTTTCAGCGCTGCTGTTTGGCCCGACCATATTACAAAACAAATACCAGATGCTTATGTGGCATGGTGGGTCCCACTACCACATAAGTTGGAAACCCCCTCAAAACACTTTTGGGATGGGAAAAATGATGGGTCCTACCCTTCCACATAAGTATCTGGCATTTGTTTTGTAAGATGGGTGGGCCAAAAAGCCTTATTGTTTGTTTTTGTGCTGTAAATTTCTGAGAGAGAGAGAAACCTATAGAAGAAAAAAGGAATAGAATGAATAATTTCCCAGAGAGAGCTATTATGTCCCGTCTCCACACTGTTGACTGAATGAGCCATCCTGAATAAATTCCCACAGAGCTATTAAAATATAGACTATATCATTAATATCCCAGCCTGCCCAATGCCCATGATGTGTGACATACATGCGGGGTTTTGTTTAAAAGGAACGTGTTATGATGATTGTAACTGCCAAAAATCTAGCACATTTCTTTGCAAGTGGAAAACTTAATGTAATCTCTGATGCGCTATACCCAAATTTTGTCAGTGGGATGAGGACCACCTGTTTTCTGATGACGAATTTACCCACATCTTCACAAAATCAAGGGAGGAGGAGACACAAAATGGAAACAGAAAAGTGATTGACGAATCTAAGGTATTGTTTTGCTCACATGTTCTTTATACAGTTTCTTCTCTGTTTCCTACTGGAATTTTCAAGTGTTTTGAAGGGTTTAAAAGTATTAGAACGATATGGTTTTCTGTGAAGATGATCTACATGAGGAGATGATCGTTAGAAAAAATAAAGAAAAATAAAACATTGAATCGTCTCCCTAGGGGCCCCACAAGCAGGTGTAAGCAGAGTGTAAGAACAAATTTGGTGTAACAATTAAAATGTTGGCTCTAAATATCTGGCCCCTAGATTAAAAATCTCAAACATTTTACACCGTTGCATTAAAATCCAATAGTGGTATAACGATGAACCGCTTGGTGGCGCTGCCTACCATATAATAATTAATTTCCTACCGATAGGAAAATTAGAGAGACTCATGAATTTTCTAAAGAGCTAGAAAAAAGATAGAATCATTAAGTTCGCAGTCCACCCATCAGCGGCGGAGACAGGAATTCACTATATTGGTGGCAGTTTTAAACTATACTGACCTAAAAAAATTAAACTCGATCATCACAAGTATTTATCTGTACTATTATAAAAAAGAAACAGCTCTCTGTTTTTTAATGAGGTTGGAAAACTTTTTTCCTTTTTTATCCTTTCAATATCCCATTGCTTGTTAGAAGTTTTCTTTCTTAGTAGTTTCTATTTTTTTATTTTCCTAGTTTCTTAAGGTTTAGGTTTCCTAATTTCCTTTAATTAGGTTTCCTAATTGTTTCTATTTTGGGTTTCCTAGTTATTTCTTGTTTCTTATTTTTGTCTATAAATAGTAGTGGAAGTTTCTCCTAGATGTGTATCTAGGATCTTAATCATGGTTTGCTGAAGTTCGTGTAGTGGGAAGTTGGGGGTCCTGTGTTTTGCATCAATCGAAATCGACATGTTTACAAAGAAAGTTCAGGTTTTGAGTTTGACACATTTTTCACGATGTTATGTGAAGATCACCATGTTTAATCTCTATGCTCCAGCTTGAGGAGGAGTGTTAGAAAGATTTCTTTCTTTAGTTTCTTTTTTGGATTCCTAGTTCCCTTCTTATTAATTTTCCTAGTTATCTCTATTTTGGTTTCCTAATTATTTCGGGTTTCTTATTTTTGTTTTTAAATAAAACTGATTTTGATTACAAATTTGTTAGGTTTCAACTTTGACAAAATTTAGAGAGAGAGGTTGTAAAAAGATCAAATTTGAAGGGCACCTTCCCCTCAAATTTAAAGTAGGGCCCAAGACCCACATTAAATGAGGGTTCGGTGCAGACATATGCCTTCACTGCCCCCCTATGTGGCTCCACCACTGCAAGTCCCCGTGATGTGTGTTATTACATGCAAGGTTTTGTTAAAGAGGAATGTCTTCTGATGATTTTTAACCATCAAGATCTGTCGAAATTCATTAGATGATGAGGAATGCATCTAGATCCCAGCCGTTCCTGTTCTGTTTGGGAAAAGGTGATAATTACTCAATACTAAGGAGTATTAAAACTGCTTTAGTGACTGCAGCTGTTCATAACTCTGATTTAAATACAAATTTGTGAAAACTTGATTTAATTTCTGATGTGGCAGACTGAGAGAGCTTCCTCTGTACCAAAGTTTGGCAACTGGGGTGGGAACAACCCGTCTTCTGTCGATGACTATATCTACATCCGCAGAAAAGTGAAGAAGGCAGCCGATAAAAAAGAAGAAGTGAAGAAGGTGAAACAGAGTGGATGGGGAAAGGTGATTACCATGACGACAGAGTCGTTTCCTGAAAGTAAAACGCAATTGGACAGTGAGGACTTTGAGCCCGAGGTATTGCTCTCATACTTTTTGATTCAAAGTCTTCTCTTTTGCTTCTGGATTTCATAGTTTTCTGCATGATTACTCTTTCCTTTTGTCTCTTGTTAACTTCCATCAGCATTGCTGCTTTCTCAATAAATTAAAGGGACCAGTTATTTACACAACTTTTCTTACACTTCGCTTACACCTACCTGTGGTGACCAGATGGAGGTGATCTAAAGGCTGATTCTTTGTAAGGAAAAATCCTCATTGTGTAGATTATCCTCACAAAAAATAACATCTTTCTAAAACTTTTAACCCATAGAAAACTGATTGGAGTTTTAAGCTTTTTGAACCATCTATTCTGCTGTTAATTTTCTACCAACTTTTGAGGAGGTTAAATGTTTTAGAACAATGTGATTTTGGGTGAGGACAATCTACATGACGACGAGATCATCCTCACAAAAAATCAGAACTTGAATGGGCGTATGCAGAGTGTAAGAATAAGTTGGGTGGAACCAGTGAAAATTGGTTGTAAATGTCCGACCCCTAAATTAAAAAATTCAAACAGAATGTTGAATGTTGATCTACTAGTGGTATAATGACGAACTTCCATAAATGGGGTCACGCTGCCTACCATTGAATAGTTAATTTCCTACAGATTGTAGGGAAGGGATCTGTTGACTTTTTAAATGGTAACTTATAAAACTAATGATCATTGAGCTCGCATCGAGATGATCCAGTGGCTGATTCTTTTTTGAGGATGCTCTCTTCATAATGTAGAAATGGTAACTTATCATTGAGCTCGCATCGAGATGATCCAAGGGTTGATTAATTTTTTAGGATCTTCTCTTCATAATGTAGAACATCCTCACCGAATATCACATCATTCAAAAACTTCTAACCCCATCGAAAGTTTATTGAAACTTTAAACTTTTTGAACCATCCACCTTCCCATTAATTTTAACCAACTTTTGATTGGATTAGAGGTTTTAGAATGATGTTATTTCTGTGTGCCCAATAATGGTGTGGGTACCCACAAAAAGATCCAAGGGTGTGAGGATGATCTCCTCACCAAATAGATCATCCCCATGTAAAATCACCCCGTTCTAAAACTTATATTCCCATGAAAATTTAAAATTATCAATAAAAATTGATGGCCCATAAATCACCCAACTTTTGATGGGGATAGAAGTATTATAATTACATGATTGTCAATGAGGATGATCTACGTGGTGAGTATGTCATCCTCACTTAAACTCGGCCCTTGGATCATCTACATGTGGGTCCTGCAATACATGGGCATTCTAAATTTCTAATATTGGGTGAAGTATCCTTCATATATATATATATATGGGAAGGGATCAGTTGACTTATGGAATGGTGACTTATAAAATTACACATGGATGTGGGGCTCTCCCTACATGGAGATGATCCAAGAGCTGACTTTTGGTGAGGATGCTCTCCTCACCATGGTGATCATCCTCTAAAAAATCCACATGATTCTGAAACCTTTAACCCTATTAAAAGTTGGTTTTAAATCAACTGTAAAATGGACGCCACTTGAGTGTTTGATTTCCAACCAAATTGTGAGAGGTTTAAAAGTTTATAATCATATGATTTTTGGTGAGGAGAACATCCTCACAAAAGTCGGCCGTTGGATGATCTTCATGTGGACCTAGAAAATGGTATAGTGGGGTTGGAAACATTTAAAATTGATCATTCTACAAAAGAGAGTAAAAGAATAGAATTATTATTTTTCCAGAGAAACCTATAGATAGAATCATTAACTTCCCACCGTGCCTAGTGCCCATGATGTGTACATGCATGCAGGGTTTTGTTTAGAAAGGAATGTGTTCTGATGATTGTAACCATCAAGATCTCTCACATTTCTTCGGGAGTGGAAAACTTGATGTAATTTCTAATGTGCTGTACCCAAATTTTGCCAGTGGGATGAGGACAACCCGTCTTCCGATGATGAATTTACTCACATCTTCACAAAATCAAGGAAGGAGAAACAAAGTGGAAACGGAAAAGTGATTGCCGTGCCGGAAGAGTATTATCCTAGAATTCAGAAGCAAGCGGGCAATGGCCACTCTAAGGTTTTTTTTTTCGCTCACATACTTCTTTATTAAAAGTCTTCTCTTTTCCTTACTAGAATTTTCAGGGTTCAATGCCTTCTGAGTTCTGAGCTCTAGTTGTTTCCCGTTTTCTTTTGTTCTATTGTTGACTTTCAGATATGTTGCTACTTTTCAATAAATTAAAGGGCCTTAAGATACGCTTACACCACTATGAACCCTTTGACCCTCTTAGAGGTGATCCAACGGCCAAACGTTTGTCAGGATAATCTCCTCGTAAATTATTCTCACAAAAATCACATCGTTCTGAAACTCTTAACCCATCAAAAGATTATTGAAATTTTTAGCTTTCTTAACTATCGATTTTGCTGTTGATTTTCAACCACCTATTCATGAGGTTAAAAGTTTTAGAACGATGTGTTCTTTTGTGGGTGTGATTTGCCTGAAGAACATCCTCGCACACACACGCGCACACAAAAAAAAAAAATGTTGTTCAAATTTCTGTACATGCTTTATGACTTTTCAGACTTAAACCAAAAAGTTACTTATTTTTGCATTGCCAAACACCCTCTTACTTCAGGTGTTGTTTAGATCTATATTCAAACTTGTTCATCAACTTGATGGAGCACTAAAATGGTTTTTGGACTTCAGCTGTTTGTATCTTAGGTTATTATAATCATAGAAACAGTTTAAAAGCTTGATTCAGAGTGGATACATGATGTAATCTCTGATGTGGCAGTTTGACGATGCTGGCTCTGTAGTCAAATTCGACAATCCTCAGATTCCTCAACCTTCTTTTGCTGAAAATGTTAACGTCTGGGCGAATAGGATTTACTTTGACCCAGAACCAGAAGAGTCTCCTCCAAACAATCCAAAGCCAGCAGGAACAGAGCAGTCTGATCCTGAAAATGGGAAGCCAGCGGAAGAGTCTCATCCTGAAGGTCAGAATCCAAATCAAGTGAAAACTGATGATTCTAAGGTATATATTGTTCACAAACTTCAATTTCAACTCAAATGTTGCTTACTGTTTTTATTTTTATTTTTTTTTCTCTTTGCATCTTCTAAGATATGGTACTTGACTATTCTTTATCTTTTGTTCTGTTGTTAACTATCAGAAGCGTAACTGGTTTCCATGGTTCCCATGGCGGCGGAAAAAATGATGTCCTTGTGAATGAATAGTACCTGTAAATAATTCTGTGAAGGCTGTCTATTTTACAAAGTAACTGTATAGAAGTGCTTTGTGACAATATCTACTTGTGTGGCTTTTGTGATACTAATTAAACATGAGGTTCTGTAAAGAACATTTCCTAAGAGACTCTTGATCTATGTTAAGCGGTCTGACATTATTTCACACCCTTACTATCATGGTTAAAGAACCCTCTTATTTATCCAGATTTTTGACTAGCAATGTAAGCTCAATGTTTGTATATATGGAGTCCGTTAACGTGGAGTGAACTATTTGGTGCCAAGCTTGTTAAACAAACTTGGATTTGCATAAAGTTACCGTGGAGGTTTTTAGATGTTCTCTTCGCTTTTAATAGATAAGTGATAAAATGCAGAGTTGATAATTGTAAGTGTTGTGAAGGTTTTTATGCGGTGCTGCTCCAATGCTCTTCAACTGCACAGGTGAATTTGTGTCATAATCCTTCAAATTAGAAGTTAGACTTAGCCCTGCTTGGTACACCGTGTTCTTGTAGGTGCTAATTAAAATTCTATAAATCAGAAAAAGAAATTAAATAATTTTAAATTATTTATTTTGTAAGCATATTGCAAATCCCACTAAATATTTGTTATTAGATGCCCTCGTCAATCATCTACAAACACAGGATAAACCGTGAATTTTCGCATTTGCCAAATTCACGGTGTACCAAGCAGGGCCTTAATGTTTAATGTTTAATTTGTTCTGGCTTCTACTGTTTAATTTGTTTTGACTTCACATGGATTTAATTTTCGACTCATATAAAGATCCGTATGGATTTACTTTTGGACTCTTCGTGCTTTTATTGTTTATTTGTTTTGGCTTCTAATAATTGTTAGGGATGAAACCTTGGACACATATGATGATCTTATTTGTAGTTACCTTGGACACATATGATGATCTTATTTGTAGTTTGTGATAGTTTCTTTCAATTAGTGAATTGATTTGTTATATTAATATCAATAGTGAATAGTTAGTGTTACGCTAATATCAAAAGTAAATAGTTGGCGTTTTTCCCTTGGGTGTTTTTCGGTAACTTAGATATGTTGACTTATTTGTTTTTTATCTTTTAAGTGAAGGTGAACAATACGTTGGATTATTTGAAAAAGGTTTTTCTATGTCTAAATTTTCTGTATTAACGTGTTTGATTACTAGACTAGTACGTGGCTAATGAGAAGAAAATTAATATCTACGAATTTGATTCCGTAAAGTGGATTCTAAAAAGCTTAGTAACTTATCCCATTGGTTAAATTAGTATTTTATTTTAGTTGTTTACTTTTGTTTGTTTTATTTTATTCATCTTTGAATTCAAATACTATTGTTATTGAGGCTCCCCTTTTGGTTGGGGCCATGCTCAAAATTTGGGCTGAAGCCCAAGTTTGAACCTATGGAGTGGGAACGAAAGTGGCAGTGCGAGCGTCGGAGCGGCAGATTAAAAAATATTCTTAGTTCTAAAATACATTCGGAGCGGGAGCGTCGGAACGTAGTTCGGAGCGGGAGCGCGAGGTTCTGGAGCGGGAGCGTCACTCTTATACTAAGGTTTCGGTTACTAAGGTTTGAACCTTCCCCTCAACCCTATGTTTTTCCTAGGGGGACCTCCTTCACTAAAAACAATTAAACACACCCTACCAGCAAAAATAACTACACCCATCACCATCACTCCCACCACCGGTAGAACCACCACCGGTAGAACCACCACCTTTAGTACCACGCTAGCACCACCACCTCCACATCCATCACTATCATCTTCCCTCTCTTATTATTAGTACTCTTTCTCTTTATCCGTATCTCCATCTCCATCTCCCTCTCTTCTTTCTCTATCTGAAACTTAAAAATCAGATCTAGCTATCATTTTCTTTTTTTAAAAGAGAAAATGAAGATGATGAAGACGACGGTAAAAATTCAACAATACAAAGTCGAAAAATTAAAACATTTTTGACAGATTTCTGTTAAAAAATCAAACAAATTTCGTAGATTCCTGTTTAAAATCAAAATATTTTCGACAGGTTCCTGTTGAAAACAAAATCAACGAGGACCTGCCAAAATTTATTTTCTTTTTCGACAAGAACCTGTCGAATTTTGTTAAAACACTCGACTTTGTATTGTTGATTTTCAGGATGCTGGTGACGTTAGTTATTGTTGAATATTCGACTTGTTCTCTCCAAATCCAAATCTCCTCTCTCCAGATCCCTCTTTCTCTCCAAGTCTCCCTTCTCCTTTCTCTCTCTCTAAAGCGTTGACGGTGGTGGAGCAAGTGAGGTTGTGGAGGTTGTGTGGTGGTGTTGACATGGTTCTGGCTATGGTGGTGGAGATAGTTGTAGTGATGGTGGGGTTATTTAGTTGGGAGTAGTGGGATGTAAAAGAAAAAATGAGAACCCCTCCCATAGTAAGATAGATCCTCCCCTAACCAATTTACAAATTTTGAGGGTGCCTCTTAACTGGGTGAGCCTCCCATCCAAACTAGGGAGCCCCAATAACAACAGTCAATTTAATTTGCTTGGATTAAGGTTAGTTAATTTTGAATCTTATTTGCCTCCTAATAAATCTTGTCCTTGTGTGATCGAATTGTATTTGTCATTATCTACATAGTAGATGTTGTGTATTTTGCAGTCATGTTTCATAATGCCGTGTCGTTTCGTAATGTTTCGGATGTTCATTTTGGTTTTTCGTTACTTGAATTAGTTTTTTCTGAAAGTTTTGTACCGTTTCAGGTTTTATCGGTTTGTTTTGCAATACATACCAATACAAACTGATACATTTTGATACTTTCAATTCAATCATTTAATTATTAAACTATTTATTTTACTAAATTTTTTGAAAAAGGGGAATGTACAGGAATGTTTCGGAATGTTTTGAAATGTATCAACGGTATTGAAGTGTTTCGTAAGGTTTTCAAATATTTCGTAATTCCAATATTTCGATATTGTATCGTATCGTTTCGATGAATGTTTCGGTTTTTCAACATACCGAGACATGCAATTGATACGTACGAGATGTTGAACCTTGCTTGCAGTATAATTAAATTGTGTTTTCGAACTTATCAAGCTCTCTTTCTCAACCTCGGGTTTTGTTCAACTCTCTGACCATGCATTTATAATGTTCTCCACGAATTAAAAGGAGGTACAACTAACTTAGGACTAAAAATAGCAAGTCTCACAAGCTAAAGCGCTTAAATCGGTCGACCCGTGCCTTAAGACTGGTCAATCGATGAAACGTAGACTTGCCTACTGATATGCAATTGGCTACCAGTCTCTCCAATCGGTCTACCAGTCCTCGCGGACCATAAACCCAACGCTTCTAGTGTCCAACTGGTCTGCATGTGCCTTTGCACCGGTCGATCGGTTCAACATGAATTGTTCCTTTTTGGTCTTCCTTAAATCGAGCTATTTCGAATAAATCTACACCAAGTTCAATGGGCTTTAAACACACTTTGATCATCCTCTATCTTGGCATGAAATTTCTCCATGCATCTGACTCATCTTTCCTGCCAACATATGCACCCAATTAACTAATGCAACTGGAGCCAATCACCCACTTGTGCTCCAATCCTCCTCGAGGCTCCAAATTACACTTAAAGCGCCAATCACCTTAAGGTGCTTCAAATTTCACTTATCTCAGGCAATGCCTGAATATTTCTCCCTAGTCACCATCTTTGTTAACATAAGCAGGATTATCGGTTGTCCCAATTTTCACCAACTAACATCGCCTTCTTGAACTTCTTCCTGTACAAAGTATAAATGCACACTAATGTGCATCAATCTTACATGATGAACTTGGTTGTTTGCAATATGGGTTGCACTTTGACTATCACAATAGACATCCATCGATGTTTAGTCTGAACCTAACTCATCCACTAAACCTTGCATCCATATTACCTCTGTAGGATTTGCTCTGAATAAAAAAAACTTTCATCCTTCCATCTACGACCGCGAACGATCAAAGAGAGAAATAATAAAATTTTTTCTCGAGATTCCTAACTTAGGGAGGAATTATTTATGATTTGTAAAGGAGTCGCCACCTGATTAATTTGGGAATCAGGACCCGGATTTGGAAAATCGTTTTGTTTCAGAAAAAATTGCGATCTTCCTGACTAGTCTGGACTGCAAAGAGAGATTCCTAGTAAGAGAATCCTAGTACGGTCGGGAAGGTGTTAGGCACCCAACAACCGCCCGATCGTGAGATCGACCTCTATTTCAGAACTAAGGGGTATTTTAGAATTTCTTAATCGACCTACGATTATTCTAAGAAAGAGTGTGTATAAAGAAAAGTAAGTTTGCGGCCCCCCTGATCTACGTTTCATGCTTATAAAATTCTGGGGCAAAAATTAAACAGATGGTACACATGCCTTGTGTAGGACCACGTGTCGAAATGAAGTTACACGTGTATCTCATTACATGTGCACAGAAAATATATTACACGTGGGCGCGATTTTACGTGTAAACAAAAGAACGTATGGATTCTATTCCATATGTGGCAAACATATTTGCTCACTGGCTCCATCCCATAAACAAACAAGAACGAACAAGTTGGTTCTATCCCACGAAGCAAGCAATACCTATACGTGGATTCGATTCCACGAACAACCGGTTCATACACGGATGATATTCCATAAACAAACAACTAGGCATGAATGGGTTCTGTCCTATGTGTGGCCCAAAAATTACGAGTGGATGCGATTCTACAAGTAACGAGAATGTACGCGGGCTTTATCCCGTGTACAAGCAGTCATTGTGCATGTGCATGCTATTTCACGAGCGTGTTGTGGAAGACATTTAGGTGCGATCCTAAGTGTTGGCAACCATGATCTCTCAGTGTGCGATCACTTGGACTCCACGATGTGACACATGTGGCACGAGAGAAAGTTTGTTGAGTTTGAAAATGATTGAAATGTGCATTGGTACACATGGCCCAATAGGTCTTTATGATGACACATGTTTTTTATTGCACATGTGGCACGATAATTTTGAAAACAATGGATGAGCTATGCCTAGAGATTTGGGCAGGAATAATCTAGAAATCCTAGCTCTTGAAGAATTTCTAGCTCGAGGATGAATATAATACAAAGCTAATGCAAGTGATTTGAATATTAGATAGAAAACTTGTGTTTCTTTTCTTATTCATGAAAATCTTTGATTATTATAAAGGTGCGGTTAGTCTAAGAATTGACCCAACTAATCGAGTATGCAAGATCATCGACGTTGCCATACTTAAGTGTGCCAATCAATGGTGGTCACATTTCGACGAGTTTAGGTGAGTTCATAGCCTAATCCTGAAATTAACACACAAAACTTAAGAACTAATGCAATTCCTAAACTAAAGAGCCTAACTTAGATTAATTAATCTAAGAGAGAGAATCCTAGTTCAATTTTATTAGATTGGTTAAGGTTTTGAATTAGGGTTTAGGCTTTTCCAAGCCCAAAAGAGAAAGGTGGGCCTAAGCCAAGATGTATTCTTGCTAGGCCCACACAAGAAAATGGGTTTATGAAACCCAATTCCAAGAAATGAGTTTAAAACTCATGAAACAAGCCCAACACTCAACAAAATGTAGAGTGGGTTTGCTTCAGCATGGGCTTGCCAAGCCCATAAAGCTTATTTGAAGTTTTATTTTCATTATTAGTTGATCTCTCAGACACATCATCAAGAATGACAAGTTTCTAATGTAAACCCTAGGGTTTCATGTAAAACTAAGACTGAAATACTTGAATTTAAACATGCAAAACAATGTATTAATGTGAAATTACCAAAATAAACATTTCTACACATTAAAGATTCTCTTAGGCATTTTGTCAAACACATTAAATGTGTACATTCAAACTACCATAACTTCTTCATTTTACAACCTTTTTGACTCATTCTTAATTTCAGTTTGTGTATTTTTTCATGCTTTACAAGACTACAATATCAGATTTTTGATTTGAAACTTGTATTGAAAGATTCCAGCATGTTTTTGCTCACTTTTTATGTTGTAGAGATGTGAAAATCAACCCTTACACACCCACATGTTTGTAAGACATTTTATACAAATTAAGACATCATCACATGATGGAACAACATCTAAAATGGGCGAATCTTGCTAGCTCATCTAACTACTCATTATTTCATGTTACATGAAGGCTAAACATGTTTAAATTATTATTTATTTATTTAAGTGGTATTTAGAGATTTCAACAATAATAAAGATTAATAACAATGGATTCCAACAAAATGACTAACAAGTTATTTATGCACATCAAAATGATATCATGAAGAAAGGTTCATAAAATGACACATTTATTTCTTTCTTTCAACTACATCATACAACATTTAGGATGTTATTTCTACTACAAATGAAAAAGGGGGTGATGATCACCTGCCTATTTTGCTTAAGATCCACAATGAAGAGAGTGAAGAAAACCCATTGATCAACCCTCCATTAAGACATGATGATTTGTTTTGTTGATGATAAATGAAGAAAATAAAGTTTTCTTTTGGAAAGTGATGTGATCTACCACTAGCTCTCTCTAAACCAACCTCCAAATGGAAAAAAAACTCAATTAGTTTGAGTTCTTCCCATGATGAATGAGGTTTGAATGTGCAAGGTCTAAGCTAGGATGGGTGGTGTCGATGATGATTAATGAAAGGTGAAGGCTAAGATCTAATGAAAATGGGTTTACTCTCACCTAACTCTATTTCTCTCCTTCTCAAGCTCTTGAATGCTCTCAAGCTATTCAATGTAACTCATGAGATCTATTGAATGCATCTCCCATGAGATCTATTGAATGCTCCTCAAGAGATCTATTCAATGCTCTCCAAAAGATCTATTCAATACTCCTCTAAAGATCTATTGAATGCTCTCCCGTAAAACGTTAGAGATCTCCTTTATTTATAGGAAAAAAATAGGGTTGGTAGGGTGTAAATAAGATTAGGGTTGAGGGATGAGAGTGGATGAGAGAGATCTAAAACAATTGGGTAGAAATAGGGGGAAAAATGGGTTTTTAGGGCTTTTTAACAACAACCGTTAGATCGATCAGATCTAACGGTTGACAAAAATCATTTCACAGTTGGTCATTTTCTACTGGCTGTTAGATCTGATCAGATCAATGGCTAGCTTAAAATGGCGGATGGTGAGCCGTTGGAATATTCAACAGTTCCAACCCTTTAAAAATTGGTTCCAAGTTTGTTCTAACCCCAATTCTTATTCTGATTTCGATTTTTCTTGATTCTAAATTCAAATTAAGTCCAATTTCAACCCCTTTTTTAAAATTGCTCGCTTTATTCATCAATTAGCATCAAATACGAATCAAATTAAGCCTGGGAAACCCTAATGTGGTCAATTTATGGTCAAATTGAGGCCAAATTTGGAGTTTTTCACACAATTTCTTCAATTAAACTTGATTTGGGCCAAATTAAGTCAAATTAAGTCTGATTGAGTTGTGACAAGGTCAAATTGAGTTAAATTAGTGGTTGATTGAGTTGAGTTAATGATGGTTGATGCCTTGATCTTACAGTGCACTCTAATTTTGGGTGTTTAACATCCGATGGCGAAAATTGGTGTCTACAGTTTGCCCCTCTTCGCTAGAGGTTCTTGTAACCGAATGTCGAAGCCGTGACACAAAATTTTCTCTCAGGTGCTCTATGCAGAACATTTTTTCTTGACTCCTGTCTAACATACTCTGTTGGCATTAGGCGAGCGTGGTTAGCCTATGGGATGTTTACGTGGGACAACCGATGGCTGTGATTCACTGTACACACTTGGTTGGTACTTAGTGCCACGTGGGTCTTGTGCTATCGAGGGCCTAAGTCAAATTCCTATGACACACTCTATTGGTGTTTAGGAAAGAAGGGGATAAGTCAGTACCCATTTCAGGTGACCGACTGTTGGACGATTAATTTTTAAAAACTTGATTTTGTTTGAATTGAGGTGGAGATAAATTGGGTTTTCTTCACCTCTGTTTTGGGATCGATGCAAAAAATACACCATTCTATTTTCAACTCTTTAGTCTCCTAATATTTTTCTTGACAACTTGATCTTCGACATCTTGACCTTGAATTTTAGCTTTCTTGACTCTGACCACTTTGGCTTCTTCATGATGATTCTGACTTTGATTGATTGATTTTGACTCTTGATAGTCGAATGCTGCTGTTATGCTTTGACTTGTCTCATTGATGACATAATGTGGTCAGACTTTGATGGTGTAGTCCTTGTCCCACATTGACTTTAATGCTATACACTCTGGAGATCTTGCTTAATCCTCTGTTTTGGCGATCTGAAGGTCCTGGTCCTTATCAATTTTACTCTGCAACTTCTTTCTTGACATGCTATAAATCTTTGTTAGAAAGATTCTTCAAGCTTGGATTTTCTTTGTGGCTATTTTTCTCGACCATTTTTTGCTCTGGCTCTCTGCTTTGAAGGTTTTTAGGAAGCTCTTAGGGCTGCACGAGTTCATCTGAGGAGTGAGCTTCATGATCTCCTTTCCTATTGAACATTTTTTGTGTTTTTTGAGACATTTTAAACATATTTTTTTTGCGAAATAACACTTTTTGAGGAAACACACTTATTTTTTTGGGAATTTTGCCTCAGCTGCCTAACTAAGGCCATGCAAAGTATGACTATAGCATCCTGTGGTTTTGTCCTCATCGGCTCCCTAAAAAATAAGGTTTTTGAAAACAAAACCCCCCTTTTTTGTTTTTTATTTTTTATTTTTTATTTATTTTTTTAAGAGTGAAAAAAAACAAAAATAGGAAACAAGTTAAAGTTCTCAACCCTTCGGATGCTGATGATGAGAAATTCGGATACAAAGACAGGTCGTTGTCTTTCTTAGATGACTTGCCTTGTTTACCCCTTTCTTCGTTAGACTTTGGTTGTCTAGATGAATTCACCCCGACCCACATTGAGAGTCAGAAGCGATTCTGATTTTTATCGTTGTTAGGGACATGATTCTTTAACGCCTTGATAACTTGTATGGCTTGTCCTTTTTGCCTTGAACCTAGCACTTTGAAGCTCACAAAACGATCAAATTCTCAAGTCTTAATTTTTCTCACTATGTACTCTTTTCTTCATTTTTTGGAGATCGACTGCTCTTCCCCTCTACCAATGACTCATGTTGCTCACAAGACTCCTAGAGGACTTGTAGGTTGTAGCGTGGCTTAGGACAGACTTGAAAGGAAGGGTTAAAGGCTCAAAAGTTGAAGAACATTTCCTTGGGTTTTCTATCTTTTTATCCGTACCCCTTGATTTGGATTTGGGCATTTACGAACTTGGGAACATGTTATTGCTTGGATTTTTGGCTTATTTTTTTTGATTTTTGGGATATTTGATTTTTTTGGATTTTGGGATTGCCCCTAGCACGGGGTAGGGTTTATTTATTCACAAACAGGAAAAACTCACTCTTGCAGATTTTTGACTTTTTTGTTGGAGAGAGGGTGCCATTTTCTTATGTACAAAGGAAGTTTTCAGGCTCAAAATTATTTCTAGTGGATACAAGCTTTTATTTGGGTCCTTTCTGGAGTTTTGAGTTCGACCAAGGATTGCCCCTAGTTTTGAGTCACTGTCGGCTTTAGTTGCCCCTAGTTTACGAGTCGAGCAGTCTTCTTAAGCGTAGTATCCCTCGAGTTAATCGGCATTTGTGAGCCTCTGATGCTTAGTCCCCCCGAGATACGTCAATTGAATCGTCATACCTGTGAGGATCTTCTTGATGATGTGAGTGCATTCCTAACGTGATTTGAATATATGTGGGCAGTCTTCCTCTAGGCTTGATTTTTAAACATCCAGATGTGGCACATTAAATCTTTCCTTGTATCTTTTTGGCAACTCGAACATTGCTCTATCTTTTCTGCAGATAAGGTGGCGCCAAATCTGACTACTTGAAGTTGGTCATCATAAATCGAGTTTAGCAATTTTGACCTCCACCTTGACTGATTGCAGTAAATTCTCGTTGTGTTCCAATAACCCTCAGATCTCGCTTCAATAAAGTCGTAGTCTCCGGACTTCTCATCATCTTTGTTCTCAAGGTTAAAGCCTAAAACCATTTAAAAAGACAATTTTTTTGTTTTTAGGTTTTTTAATTTTTTCGTATTTTTAGATATATGAAGACTTTTTTTTGTTTTTTTTTTGAAAAAATAAAAGTACCTTAGAGAAAACACACAAACTATTAGGGCGCATGAATCTCCCTCAGACGAGGGTGCCCCTACTCCCCAATTCTCTAGGTCATTAGTTTGGGGGTGTCAGAAATGACCCTCCAACATCTGGTTCAGCGAGGCCTTCTCTATATTCAGGCTTCAATTCAGGAATTTGCTCTTCGATCCATTCAACTTTACCCCTATGAACTTGTCGGATTGGATTCTTTGATACCTCCGTGCTTATGAAGTTTACAGTATGTTGCCCCTCAGGCTGGTGTGTCGGCAGAGGGTGCATGTTAATATTTGGCTTGGCTGGCAACTGTACCCCTTTCATTGTCATCTTTCCTTGCTCTAACAATTCCTGCACCACGTTTTGCAGAACGGAATAGTCATCAGTCGTATATCCTGGGCCTTGGTGGTACTTGCAGTGCTTGTTGGGATTATATCGATATGGCATCGGGTCTGGGGCTGGTCTTGGCTCTCTCAAAGTCGTTAACTCTGCCTCCAGTAGGCCAGGTAAGAGGGCACTCAAGGTATGAGTCAGCTTCGAGAACTCCCTCTTTGGTCTGTACCCCTGTGGTTTCCTCTACCATTGGACTTGTTGATTCACCTAGAATGGCTTCTGCTCTTGAGTTCTAGATCGGATATGAGCAGTGACCTATTCCCCTTTGTAGCCGACATAGTTCACATGCTCCTTGCCATTCTTTTTTCCGCTAGACTCTCCTGCCATATTGGATGATGAATATCCGTACTTCATTAAATCTTCTACTTGAGTTCTTGCCTGGATGAACTTCTCTATGTTCTTGGGAGTAATGGTGCACAACCACTTTTGATAATTCGGCCTTAGATTTTTTTTCTTAGCATAGATATTTGTTCTTCAACTGATGACCGTACGGGCATTTCTCTCACCTTTTGTCTCCACCTCGCGACATAGTCTGTAAAGGATTTGCTAAATTGTTGTTGTATAGCTTCCAACTGTCGTCGAGTAACTTTGCCGTCTACCCCATATGAGAAGTGCTTGACGAATGTGTCAGCCAACTTAGTATATGTCGGCTATTTGGGGTGGTCCAATTCGATCATCCATTCGAGAGCGTATCTGGCCAAGCTTCTTAGAAACAAATGTGCTAGCAAGTTGTTGCTTATCTTTAGAAGCTTCATGAAGCTCATGTACATTATGACGTAAGCCTTAGGTGTCCCATCATAAAGCTTTATATCGGGATAGTTGAAGTCAGGTGGTAGTTCTTCGTCTGGGGCTTGATACCATGAGTTGACATCATATGTAGTTCCACCATCTACCCATCGCATTCTTTCTTGAAGGTCTAAGATCTCATGGTTGGGCTTCTCCTTGTTCTTAGCATGCCAAACCTCCCGCTGCTCATACTCATCATCAGACATATATTGTTGAGATTGTGCTCGTTTTGGTTCCATGAAGACTGTAGACTTCTGAGGAGGATCAACAATTTCATGGACCGTATATGTCTTGCCTGGTTCTTGGAAGAAAGTTTGTGCATGCTCATTAGGCCCACGATCAACGACAGATGTTTGATCCTTCTCATAATTTTCCATCTCTTGGGAAGTCGAGGCATTTTCTCGATTCTGATTTCCTGATCCTAACTACTAAGCTAGTATCTACTTGATTCGGCCCCCTATGTCTTCTTTTAAAACCTCTGTTAAGCATTCCCTTACCGTAGCCTTGATGTCTGAAGCAGTGCTAAGATTGTCCTGATTTCCTTCTCTATCCTCTGTTCTCACTAGTCTTCCCGATAACCTAACCCAAATCGGTTCAATTTATCGATCTGTATCCAGACATCTATGACCTATGACCTATTTTTCATGAAGATGAAATTGTCAGATTCACAAAAAAACTCTACCGTGTGTCATACCTTAGGAGTTGTGGAATATGTATGCAGTCCTTTGGGTTATCCTAGGGATACAATCTATTGCGACTATATGTATGCATGATTATGGCTCAACTAGACTCTACCTGGGTGGTTAGAGCCCTTAACAATATACCTCGCAGCATGAAGCTGGTCTTTGGTGCGTGCTAAGGTTGTGCATTTCGACCGTTATTTCCACACGGCCGCTTGGTCGGGATGGTATCTACTCAGTCACGGGTTTCAGTAATCCTAGTAGGATCAAGAAAGAGTAATAGAATGCAGATGCAATATAAATGGGTGCATGCAGTGTGTGTGCAAACTCGAGAAATGTATAACCAAGAAATTAAAAAATACCCTTAGTCGTTTTTCAAGTCGAATTCTAGCAATCCCCAGTGGAGTCGCCAGCTGTAGGATATGCTCCGAATAAAAAAACTTTCATCCTTCCATCTATGACCGGGAACGATCAAAGAGAGAAAGAATAGGGTTTTTTCTCGAGATTCCTAACTTGGTGATGAATTATTTATGATTTGTAAAGGAGTCGCCAACTGATTAATATGGGAATCAGGACCCGATTTTGGAAAATTGTTTTGTTTCAGAAAATATGGCGATCTTCCTGACTAGTTTGGTCTGCAAAGAAAGATTCTTATTAAGGGGAATCCTAGTATGGGTCGGGAAGGTGTTAGGCACCCAACAACCGCATGATCGTGAGATCGGCCTCTACTTCACAACTAAGGGGTATTTTAAAATTTCTTGATCGAACTGTGATTATTCTATGAAAGAGTGTGTACAAAAAAAAGTAAGTTTGCCGCCCCCTGATCTACGTTTTATGCTTATAAAGTTCTGGGGCAAAAATAAAACAAATGGTATACATGCCTTATCTAGGAACACGTGTTGAAGTGAAGTGACACGTGTTGAAATGAAGTGACATGTGTATCTCAGTACACGTGCACAAAAATTATATTACACGTGGGCTCGATTCCATGTGTAAACAAAAGAACGTATGGATTCTATTCCATATGTTGCAAATATAATTGCTCATGGCTCTATCCCATAAACAAACAAGAACGAACAAGTTAGTTTTACCCCACGAAGCAAGCAATGGCTATACGTGGATTCGATTCCACGAACAACCGGTTTATACACGGATTATATTCCATATACAAACAACTAGGCATGAATGGGTTCTGTCCCATGTATGGCCCAAAAATTACGAGTGGACGCGATTCCACAAGTAATGAGAATGTACGTGAGCTTTATCCCGTGTACAAGCGGTCATGGTGCACGTGGAAGACACTTAGGCGCTATCCTAAGTGTTGGCACCATGATGTCTCAGTGTGCGATCTCTTGGACTCCGCGACATGACACATGTATACTGCTATACATGTGGCACGCGAGAAAGTTTGTTGATTTTGAAAATGATTGACATGTGCATTGGTACACATGGCCCAATGGGTTTTTATAATGACACGTGTTTTTTATTGCATATGTGGCACGATAATTTTGAAACCAATAGATGAGCTATGCCTAGAGATTTGGGCAGGAATAATATAGAAATCCTAGCTCTTGAAGAATTTCTAGCTCGAGGATGAATATGATACAAACTAATGCAAGTGATTTGAATATTAGATAGAAAACTTGTGTTTCTTTTCTTATTCTTGAAAATCTTTGATTATTATAAAGGTGGGGTTACTCTAAGAATTGACCCAACTAATCGAGTGTGCAAGCGCATCAACATGGCGTAGGCACGCATGCCATACTTAAGTGTGCCAGTCCATGGTTGTCACATTTGGACGAGTTTAGGTGAGTTCATAGCCTAATCCTGAAATTAACACACAAAACTTAAGAACTAATGTAATTCCTAAACTAAAGAGCCTAACTTAGATTAATTAATTTAAGTGAGAGAATCCTAGTTCAATTTTATTAGATTGGTTAAGGTTTTGAATTAGGGTTTAGGCCTTTCCAAGCCCAAAAGAGAAAGGTGGGCCTAAGCTAAGATGTATTCTTGCTAGGCCCACATAAGAAAATGGGTTTATGAAATCCAATTCTAGGAAATGAGTTTAAAACTCATGAAACAAGCGCAACACTCAACAAAATGTAGATTGAGTTTGCTTGAGAATGGGCTTGCCAAGCCTATAAAGCTTATTTAAAGTTTTATTTTTTATTATTGGTTGATCTCTCAGACACATCATCAAGAGTGACAAGTTTCTAATGTAAACCCTAGGGTTTCATATAAAACTAAGACGGAAATACTTGAATTTAAACATGCAAAATAATGTTTTAATGTGAAATTAGCAAAATAAACATTTCCACACATTAAACATTCTCTTTGGTATTTTGTCAAACTCATTAAATGTGTACATTCAAACTATCATAATTTCTTGGTTTCACAACCTTTTTGACTCTTTCTTGAGCCCATTTTGTGTAATGTTTCATGCTTTACAAGATTACAATATCAGATTTTTTATTTGAAACTTGTATTGAAAGATTCCAGCACATTTTTGCTCACTTTTTATGTTGTAGAGATGTGAAATTCAACCCTTACACACCCACATGTTTGAAAGCATGACCAAATGATTAATTCTCATACTAAGTATGACATCCTTACCATTAAATATGCATTTTATACAAATTAAGACATCATCACATGATGGAACAACATCTAAAATGGGCTAACCTTGCTATCTCATCTAACCACTCATTATTTCATGTTACATGAAGGCAAAACTTGTTTAAATTATTATTTATTTTAAGTGGTATTTAGAGATTTCAGCAATAATAAAGATTAATAACAATGCATTCCAACAAAATGACTAACAAATTATTTAGGCACATCAAAATGATATCATGAAGAAAGATTCATAAAATGACACCTTTATTTCTTTCTTTCAACTACATCATACAACATTTAGTATGTAATTTCTACTACAAATAAAAAAGGGGATGATGATCACCAACCTATTTTGCTTAAGATCCACAATGAAGAGAGTGAATAAAACCCATTGATCAACCCTCCATTAAGACTTGGTGATTTATTTTGTTGATGATAAATGAAGAAAGTATAGTTTTCTTTTGAAAAGTGATGTGATCTACCACTAGCTCTTTCTAAACCAACCTGAAAATAGAAAGAAAAACTCAATTAGTTTGAGCCCTTCCCATGATGAATGATGTTTGAATTTGCAAGGTCCAGGCTAGGATGGGTGGTGTAGATGATGGTTGATGAAAGGTGAAGACTAAAATCTAATGAAAGTGGGTTTACTCTGACTTAACTCTATTTCTCTCCTTCTCAAGCTCTTGAATGCTCTTAAGCTATTCAATGTAACTTATGAGATCTATTGAATGCATCTCCTATGAGATCTATTGAATGCTCATCAAGGGATCTATTCAATGCTCTCCAAGAGATTCAATGCTCCTTTAAAGATCTATTGAGTGCTCCCACCTAAAATGTTAGAGATCTCCTCTATTTATAGGAAAATAATAGAGTTGGTAGGATGTAAATAAAATTAGGGTTGAGGGATGAGAGTGGATGGGAGAGATCTAAAAAAATTGGGTGGAAAAAGGGGGGAAAATGGGGTTTTAAGGCATTTTTAACAGCAACCGTTAGATCGATCAAATCTAACGGCTGGCAAAAAATAACTCACGGTTGGCCATTTTCTGCTGGCGGTTAGATCTGATCAGATCTAACGGATAGCTTAAAATGGCTGATGGTGAGCCGTTTGAATATTCCAGAGAATATTCCAACAGTTCTAGCCCTTTGAAAATTGGTTCCAAGTTTGTTCTAACCCCAATTTTTATTCTGATTTCAATTTTTCTTGATTCTAATTTCAAATTAAGTCCAATTTCAACCCATTTTTCAAAATTTCTCGCTTTATTCATCAATTGGCATCAAATGTGACTCGAATTAAGCCCGAGAAACTCTAATGTAGTCAATTTATGGTCAAATTAAGGCAAAATTTGGGGTTTTTCATCAAATTTCTTCAATTAAACCCGATTTGGGCCAAATTAAGTCAAATTAAGTCGGATTGAGTTGTGACAAGGTCAAATTGAGTTAAATTAGTGGTTGATTGAGTTGAGTTAATGATGGTTGATGCCTTGATCTCGCAGTGCACTGTAATTTTGGGTGTTTAGCATCCGAGGGTAAAAATTGGTGTCTACAACGTCTTTAATGCCTTTAACTACACCTATGCTTCAATAGTTGACAGAGCTACAATGCTATTTATAGATTTATATTTAGGAACATTTAGGACAAAGTTTGATTTAAGTTTAGGGGTAAGGGTGAAAATTAACTTTTTGTGTCCATTAGTTTCAAAATTGAATAGAGTTCATGTTGATGATGTGAATTTGGAGCTTTGTGATTTTAAGAGAGTGATTTTTGGTTTCCTAATAAATTTTAAAATTTTAGTTCATTATACTATCCTTTTACTGAAAGTTTTTCAGAAATATCAAGTCTTAGAGAAATTCTTGCACATAGTCACGTTAGTGTAATTTAACTGAAGAATGAGCTTAACAAAGAGATCCTGAATAATCATTAGTGGAGACTTATTAACCTAGTGTGAGTTTTGTTGGCCTTTTATTATTTGTTGAGAGATCTCTTCTGTGCTCATTCTGAGTAGAATGAAGAGCTACTGAATCTCATAGTTATTTTTTTCAACACCTCTTTGATCTCATGAGTGCTATAATTTTTTTTCAACCACTGAAGGTGATATCAGGATTGCAAAAATCTCATCTTGTAGTCTAAATGATACATGGCATACCTCTTGACTTGGTAGATGATAATAGGTAAATTAGGTTTCACGTTCATTTCCATCTAAAGGTCCATTATCATTCCATTGGTAACTTTTCTAGCTTTCACTCCATTACCTCAATACCATAATTGCATTTAAGTCATTATTTCTGAGAAATGTATAAGGATGATTAATAAAAGAAAATGAGAAGGACAATTTGTGCTAATTAATTCAGTATATGTCTTCATCTGATCTATATCAAAATCAAGTCCTATATGCAAGAAGTAATGATTTTTCTTAGAAGAATATGAAAAATGATGAAAAAAAAGAAAAAAGAAAAAAAGAGAGAGAAGAAGTCGAAATTCAAAATGGTTCAAGTCAAAGATGAAATGAAGAAAAAAGTGAAGATGTATAATCCAAGATGTGTATGCTTTAAAGATTGAAGGCTCCCATCTTCTCAGAAACCCTACACTCTTCTACCAGTTCTATCCTACATCAATCCCTTTTTATCGATTATAGGAACCTATTGGATACTATGAAAGGAGAGGTTAGATTGTTGATCAGATGAGAAGTTGAGTGATCATCCCCATTCTTAATGTAGTAGTTGATATTCCTTTCTATGAGATTAGTCATCTGAAAATAGTTCTTTCTTCAATATATATGTGAGTCCTTTGTTTTGTGCTTGGTTCATGCTCACAAATGAGAGAAACAATTTTGATTATTTTATTTTTGAGGATATAACAGTGAGGCTGGAATCGAGGTGAAATGTATTAGGAATGTGATCAAATTTGTGACTTTCTCAAAACTAAAATTGCACTCTTGTTGGCTATTTACTTCCAACTCTTGGATTTGAGGATAAATGAAAGGTGTTTAGTATTCTGATAGTGTTATAAACTCCAATTTTGGGTTATCCCATATCCGTTAGCAGGTTATCTCTTGACAATCAATTTGTGACCCCTTAACTGTTAATGGGTTATCCTGTAACCTATAACCAAATAGCTTTTTTAGAAAACACTTTTCTTAATTAAACCAAACAGACTTTAAGGGTTATAAAAACCCTAAAACCAAAAGCCATCAACTGTTACTTCCCCTTTTGACTACCATTTTTTAATTCTTAATTAATTAAAACAATTTGAATTAAAATATTCTTTTAGTTAAACTCATTAACCAAAAAGATACCTAGGGTTTCAAAAACCCTAAAACAAACCCACGACATCAAAACCATACCCCAAACAACTCTTGCCGTTGTTTTTTTCATAAAACCTTTTCTTATTAAAACAAAATTAATAAATAAAAATAATTATTTTGTTAAACAGATTAAAACAAACTTTAATCTTTTTCTTTCTTGAAAATTTTAGAAACTCCATCTTTTATTTCGAGAACATCAAGAACACTAAGAAAATCAAGAAAACTATTTTATTTTTCTTGGATCCTAAACTAATCTTTGTGCATAAATCTTTTGCCAAAAGTTAATCCAAACCATATCAATCTTATTGACATAAAATTAATCCCTAAATATTTTGGATTAATCAAACCCTAAATATTTTGGATTAATCAAACCCTAAAATAATTAAGAATAATTTTAAATAAATAAAAAATTCATGTAATAATTTATGCAAGGCCACAAGCCTGCTCTGATACTACTGTTGGAGAAAATAGGGTCTAGATTAAAATTATGTAGCGGAAACGAATAACTATTTCCCTTCACAGGATCATATAAGGATGCATGAATCAAAACAATAACATGAAGATCAGATACATACTCTTTAAACGCTTGCATGTAATCCTAAATCTTCCTCCCACGATCTAGACTAGTCGTCCAAAATTCGAAAGGATACAGCCACTGTATTTCAGTCGTAACTCTCTATTGGTTGATTTGAATCGCCTATGTGATATATATTTTTGATAAAAATTTAATTTCCTACAACATTCATGAAATAGCGAACCTCCAATTCTTCTCCAAAATGCCTCAAAAATCGATTTTAAGTTCGACGGGAATGTACAGCGAATTTAGAGTTCTTTGAAACCTTTAAGATCATAACTTCAATTCTAAATTAGGGAGAGAGGTTGAGACACATAAGTCAGAGTGGGCTATCCTATGAATCCTATCTCTATTTATAGAGAAAGACCCTTTTCCCATATCTTTAGCTCCAAGTTAGGTCCATATGGGCCCCAACTTGTAATACCCTGAATTTTTGAGTTCAAATTCGCCTTGGGTCTAACCCGAGGACTAGTATTATGAATTTATCTTAAATTAAATTATCTTTTGTGTAGTCATCTTTTGTAATAAGATCTATGTATATACATATGGGTTAGATGGGCTAACCCAATAATTCAAGTAATGGACTTGGCAATGAAACTATGGGTTAAATGGGCTAAGCCCATCTTTACTTGTGTTTGGGTTAAGACAACTCAACATTTTATAAGTTATTATTTATATTTTCGTATATATGTTCATCAGTATACTTTAAACTCATTTTTGGACATCTTATGTTCCGAATTGGCCTTGGGCTATTTCTGATGAAGTTGTAGCTCTTTGAATCTACTTTTTAGAATGGTATGGTGGGTGATATTCGAACTTATGGTCTAGGAGTTATGGTCATTATAGTATAATATGTACATATGGATAATTTATTAAGGAATAATGTTTATTCACTCAAAACGTTTGATTTAATCCACAAGATCATTTTGATTGGTACATGTCTTCAAATCATTAAACTAGAGACATAAGTCACATCAAAGTTTTGGTACACAAAAGTTTATCTAGTATTTACTATTTTTATTAAATATTTGAC
>MVGT01001902.1:37497-69223 GCA_002174775.1 Macleaya cordata | reverse complement strand
AAATCAAAGGAGGAGCTACTAATTCTCCTTGGAATAACTCTAAGGAAGAAGAAAAGAGAGAAGAAGAAATTAGCTATTGCTCAAGATTGGACC
This sequence comes from Macleaya cordata, assembly GCA_002174775.1. Classification (NCBI taxonomy): domain Eukaryota; kingdom Viridiplantae; phylum Streptophyta; class Magnoliopsida; order Ranunculales; family Papaveraceae; genus Macleaya; species Macleaya cordata. The sequence goes on along the minus strand of MVGT01001902.1, from coordinate 69,130 downwards.
GTTGGATGGTCCTAAAAATTGAGTATGATGTAGATGAGATAATAAATTATATTTGGTTAAAATATCAGCTTATTTGGAGATTTACTCCAATCACAATAAAAATCGTCATTTTTGTTAGAAGAACAAAAATAGTGAGTTTAAAATTAGAAATTCATTACTCTCAAACCTACCGTTAGATCTGTCTAATATTTTTACACAAGTGTTATGGGATATATTAAATAATACTGTCAAATTTTCAAGTCAGTTGGATGAAAGAAAAACCTTGATCCATATTTATTTGTTAATATATACATATATATATCATAGAAAAAGGTAAAGGGTTACTAGTACTATTTTTAGATTTATGATTCGCCTTGGTTAAATTCTATCTCATTTAGACAAGTCCTTACATGAGTAGAATTTCTGGTATATGTTTGATAATCTATTTACTTCTCTTTGTTCGTAGATCTGATTAAGGATCCGCTTGATGTGTCGAAAAACTAGACAAATATATATTGTTTATAATAAAATTTGATAATTTTTTTTAGTTTATTTACTATAGTTTTGATTTATCCAAAGTTGATGGACTGTAATAGAGACCTAGCTGAAAGTATTTTGTTTAAAGTTATGAACTACGTAATGCTTGATCCCTAAAGGGTACGTAGGCAGACGTAATGACGGTTCAGCATAAAATATTTCACAAACTATAAACATTGGACCATTTATGAGCTGAAGGTATACTATTTATTTTTCCTATAAATGGTACAATACTAACTTAGGCGTCGGAGTGTTTTCTTTTGTTTTACAAGTACCCTCCACTATTGCCTTAAGAAAAATAGATAGGAGTCAACAAATGTATAATTATTAGATTACAAGATTCATTTCAAGGATATTTACGTGAATTAGAATATTGTGGTTAAATATCTGGTATTGAACCATGAAGTAAATTATTTTTTTATGCATAACGTTTTAACCATCATAGTAAAGTTAAACTTTTGTGCATGTCTTACTTAATTCATCATGATATGTTCTAATTTACGTACACTTATAAAGAAAGATATAAATATATATATATATGTTGACTGGTTTTCCTTTATGATGAGTTAACACACGAATTTTGAATCTTAAATTCGGGATTAGCCCGTGATTCAGAATTTGGGGTGTTACAAATTGGTATCAGAGCTTAGGGATTAGGTCTTACATGGGTGTGGGTACTACTTTGGCCTAAATTGCTTTGTAAATTTTGCTAATTACTTAATGGCTGGATAAATTTTTGTGTGCCTTACATATACCGTGTCTGTTGCTCAGATGCATTAACATTAAGGAATTAGTGTGCAATAGAAGTTTAGTAGAATTTACTAAATATTAATTGATACTGACACATAGTTAATGCGCTTATTTATGATAAATAAGTGGTTACCGAACCAAGGATCAAAATCGGACTCATTGGGACTGTGATTTTCCCAGAGGGATTGATATCCCACTATCGATAGTTGTGGTTACCGAACCAAAGATCAAAATCGGACTCATCGGGATTGTAATTTTCCCAGAGCGATTGATATCCCGCTATCGATAGTTGTGGTTGCCGAACCAAGGATCAAAATTGAAAGTGGATACCGAACCAATGATCAAAATCAGAAGTGGTTACCGAACCAAGGATCAAAATCGGAAGTGGTTACCGAACCAAGGATCAAAATCGGAAGTGGTTCCCAAACCAAAAAAAAATAAAAAATCAGACGTGTTATATTGAAGAAGTGTAACATGATAAATTTTCTCACTGATGATAATAAAAAAAAGGCTAAGCCCATCTTTACTTGTTTTGGGTTAAGACAACTCATTATTTTATAAGTTATTATTTATATTTTCGTATATATGTTCATCAGTATACTTTAAACTAATTTTTGGACATCTTATGGTCCGAATTGGCCTTGGGCTATTTCTGATTAAGTTGTAACTCTTTGAATCTAATTTTCAGAATGGTATGGTGGGTGACATTCGGACTTATATCTAGGAGTTATGGTCATTATAGTATAATGTCTACATATGGATAATTTATTAAGGAATAATGTTTATTCACTCAAAACTTTTGATTTAATCCACAAGATCATTTTGATTGGTACATGTCTTCAAATCATTAAACTAGGGACATAAGTCACATCAAAGTTTTGGTACACAAAAGTTTATCTAGTATTTACTATTTTTATTAAATATTTGATAAAGATTAATAATAATAAAGATTTTATTCTATCATCCACCTCCATCACCACTAGATAGTGATAGATTTACTACAATCACTACCGTGAATTTTTGAGTTCAAATTCGCCTTGGGTCTAACCCGAAGACTAGTATTATGAATTTATCTTAAATTGAATTATCTTTTGTGTAGTCATCTTTTGTAATAAGATCTATGTATACATATGGGTTAGATGGGCTAACTCAATATTTCAAGTAATGGACTTGGCAATGAAACTATGGGTTAAATAGGCTAAGCCCATCTTTACTTGTTTTGGGTTAAGACAACTCAACATTTTATAAGTTATTATTTATATTTTCGTATATATGTTCATCAGTATACTTTAAACTCATTTTTAGACATCTTATGAACCGAATTAGCCTTGGACTATTTCTGATGAAGTTGTAGCTCTTTGAATCTAGTTTTTAGAATGGTATGGTGGGTGCTATTCGGACTTATAGTCTAGGAGTTATGGTCATTATAGTATAATGTGTACATATAGATAATTTATTAAAGAATAATGTTTATTCATTCAAAACTTTTGATTTAATCCACAAGATCATTTTGATTGGTACATGTCTTCAAATCATTAAACTAGGGACATAAGTCACATCAAAGTTTTGGTACACAAAAGTTTATCTAGTATTTACTATTTTTATTACATATTTGACAAAGATTAATAATAATAAAGATTTTATTCTATCATCCACCTCCATCACCACTAGATAGTGGTAGATTTACTACAATCACTACCACCACTAAGTATGATGGTTAGTCTACTACCACTAAGTAGTGGCTAGTCCACCATTATAATGGTTAATCTACCACCATTAATTTTATTTTTATCCACCACCTTATGATTCCATTTTCACCTATATAAAGAGGTAGTTTGTGAAGACAAGGTAAAGGAGGAGGGAGATAAGAAAGAAGAGAGAAATAGGAAGAGAGAAATAGGAAGAGAGGTTTTCAATTAGAAATAAGTATTTTCAACATCAAAAAGAGAGTTTTTATACTAGATTTGGAAGCAAATCAAAGGAGGAGCTATTAATTCTCCTTGGAATAACTCTAAAGAAGAAGAAAAAAGAGAAGAAGAAATTAGCCATTGCTTAAGATTGGACCGTTGGATGGTCCTAAAAATTGAGTATGATGTAGATGAGATAATAAATTATACTTGGTTAAAATATCAGCTTACTTGGAGAAGTTTTAGTACTCCAATCACAATAAAAATCGTCATTTTTGTTAGAAGAACAAAAATAGTGAGTTCGAAATGAGAAATTCATTACTCTCAAACCTACCGTTGGATCTGTCTAATATTTTTAAACAAGTATTATGGGATATATTAAATACTACTGTAAGAGTTTTAGGTCAATTGGATGAAGGAAAGACCTTGATCCATCATAAAAATCCTGCTGGAGTTGCTACTCTAAATTGTAAGTAGTTGGTTAATTGAAGGGTGTAGACCAAAAATCTACCATTGGATTGGTAAATATTTCATATATTTATTTGTTAATATATACATATATATATCATAGAAAAAGATAAAGGGTTACAAGTATTATTTTTAGATTTATGATTCGCCTTGGTTAAATTCTATCTCATTTAGACAAGTCCTTACATGAGTAGAATTTCTGGTATATGTTTGATAATCTATTTACTTCTCTTTGATCGTAGATCTGATTAAGGATCCGCTTGATGTGTCGAAAAACTAGACAAATATATATTGTTTATAATAAAATTTGATAATTTTTTTTAGTTTATTTGCTATAGTTTTGATTTATCCAAAGTTGCTGGACTGTAATAGAGACCTAGCTGAAAGTATTTTGTTTAAAGTTATGAACTACGTAATGCTTGATCCCTAAAGGGTACGTAGGCAGCCGTAATGACGGTTCAACATAAAATATTTCACAAACTATAAACATTGGACTATTCATGAGCTGAAGGTATACTATTTATTTTTCCTATAAATGGTACAATACTAACTTAGGCGTCGGAGTGTTTTCTTTTGTTTTACAAGTACCCTCCACTATTGCCTTAAGAAAAATAGATAGGAGTCAACAAATGTATAATTATTAGATTACAAGATTCATTTCAAGGATATTTACATGAATTAGAATATTGTGGTTAAATATCTGGTATTGAACCATGAAGTAAATTATTTTTTTATGCATAACGTTTTAACCATCATTGTAAAGTTAAACTTTTGTGCATGTCTTACTTAATTCATCATGATATGTTCTAATTTACGTACACTTATAAAGAAAGATATATATATATATATGTAGACTGGTTTTCCTTTATGATGAGTTAACACACGAATTTTGAATCTAAAATTCGGGATTAACCCGTGATTCAGAATTTGGGGTGTTACACCACTTACTTAAGCTTTTTGATTTATTACTTTGAGGTCTCTATATCTCATATAATTCTCAAATAATAAATCTAATTGCAGTTAAGTCCACTAAATAACGGCAACTGAATACACTCAAGTAAATAAATAGTATTCAGAAGCCCTTCACTCGCAAATGGTCCCTCCACTTAACTTGTATTCGTAATAGACACCAAGGTAATATTAACTATTAATCAGCACCTTTTGAGTAATTACATCTTAGTCCTTGCCCGCCGTATCAGACCATTATAATTATTGTAATAATCCAATAAATATTTTATAGGGTCACTGCGCAGTCTAGCATAATTAATACTCTTGATTATGCTCTCAAGGGAATATCATTTCCGTGTGGATTCATTATTGACATAAAGTAATCCCACTAAGTGACTTCGACCATCCAACTTACCCAGAATATTGGATCACGTTGGTGTTGTCTAACCTCACTGTTTGGTTGATCAAAATAAATATAAACCAACTTGTAGGGTATAATCTGTTCTCAGGATTTAGGACATTTGCAATCAACAAGTTTTTTAGAATCTTAGTATATACTAACAATAACATTAAATATTTTGTCTAACCTGTTCAATGTAGTTCAAATATACCAACACACTAACTTAGAGTCACCACTTCGGTGATGGAGACACATCACCCTTTAATATAAAAGTCTAGTGTGAAATAGTCTTATCAGATGAATTATTCAGATTCATCACCGACTATGAACAATACAAGAATATCACGAACAAGTAAATTATATCTCTCCATGTATGAACACTTTATACAAATAATTTACTTACAACATCATCTTCTGCACAACACTTAATCCATCATATGGTTAAAGTAATAATATAATATCATGCTCATTAATAAAAATAATTCATCAATGTTATCAATTTAAATTATTTTAGGGCATAAACCCCAACATGACCTTCTGCTTTCTTAGTTAAAATCCTTCCGCTACAACCATCAACAACCACTACAACTTCCACCGTTAGAAATTGCAGCCATTAAACCACCTTCCATAAAAAAAACTTTGATTGCAAAAAGCCCCTAAATAAAAAACCATTCTATTAGTTTCATTCATCAAAAAGACAGATTATTTTTTACAAAACACACTTGGACACAAGTTAAACCAAAACCCTAACTTAAGGAGTAAGAATATTTAACCAGAAATATAGATCGCCTTGAGTCTTGACATCAGGCTTCTTCACCTCTTCTTCCGGCACGGTCACCGTCAGTACTCCTTCTTCCATTGTCACCTTAACTTGATCAACTTTAGCATTTTTTGGCAACTGGAACCTCCTTATGAACTTTCCGCTGCTCCTTTCCTTACGGTGTTAAGTGTTGTTCTTCTCTATTTTGTGATTCCTCTCTCCACTGATCTGGAGGATCCTCCCATCCTCCACCCCCATATACATGAAACACCAAAATCGGTTAAAAATCACTATTAAACTTTCTAGAACAATGGGTTGTAAATATTCCCATCGCTACAACCGATCGGTGGTGGTGGTCGGTCGTGGAAGTGGTGGTGGTGGAAGTGATGACGGTAGTGAAAGGATTTTAAATAGGAAAGTGGAAGGTCACCATCTAACAAATTTTGGGTGGATTTATGAAAAACTTAAATAAAACTATCGAAGGTACAACCGAATAAAAGTGGAAGTGGTAATAACAACTCTCAAAAATAGAGTTTTTTATTTGTATAAATATTTTTGCATTTAAAAAAATATTTATGGTAGGTAAATTTGATTTTGGATGTGAAGACCAGTGTACTGAAAAGTCCAATTTGTACTATGCAAAAACAATTAGAAAAAAAAGAAGCATTAATGACTAATCTTATTTCGAAGATCTTGGATGAATGCTTTCTAAAAATATACTATTTTTGAACAAAAATTTTATATTTTTAAAGTTATAATTTTTTTTAGGATAATTTCTTTTATAAATGAAGTAATTATTGCTTAAGTAATCTTTTGACTTAGTTAAATGACAAATATATTTTTACACGCTCTTTTAGAGGTTTTAGGCATATTAATTTTTTTGTGGAGTTTTTGGATAGGAATATTTTTATAATGGAGATTTTGGCTATTCTACGGAAACATAATTTTACTCTTTGAGGGGGTTTACATGTCAAAACTTTGATAATTGTATCCTTTAAACATCAATCGAAACTTTGTAGAAAAAATTATTACTGATTTTAGATCAACCCTAATTTAGTGTCAGTTCTACCCCAATGATGGATACCCATGGATCTGGTGTACCTGCGGATCTTAGCGGTACCTGATCTGGAACCACCAATTGAGGTTGTAGAACTGAAACCGGTAGGAATTGGAACCGTAATGTATGGTCTGTCCAGGGTTTTATTAGTTACGAGGACCATTTAGTGATACTATAGTAATAACTTTTGTAGACAAATTAGAGGTTGAGAAAATCACATGCGACTTGTAATTCATCACCTCGCATTAGGTGTAACTATTTGGGTATGTCAGATACCAAGAGGTACCGCCTCGATTAGTCAACTTCAAGAATAAATCCTTTGTTCCCCTCCCTGTACGTGGCCCCTTGTTGAAATATCACCTATTCCTAGGTGAATGTCTTAACCAATAAACACTAATCTAAGTGTATATGGAAGGGGGATCAATGTCTACCTATTTAAAATTTAATTCACAATGAATTCATAATAAGTAGAAATTGAAACAAGCAAGTATTGACTTATTTGATTCTCGAATGCGGAATTAAGAGAGAATCAAATATTTCAATCTTGCACAAAAATCATTCACACAAATTAGCATTCAACACAAATGATTTTTGTTGACGGGGAAAACCTAACGGAAAAAACCCCGGGACCTAGTCCAGAAATTATCACTAAGAGTTGTGAGAAATCTTACAACCGTTCACATCGACAACACGACTCCCTCATGCAAACTCGACCGGTCTTTCTCCACGACCCGAATCCACGAATCGCCTCTTCAATGATATGTGCGTCACCAACTCGGAATCCACCAAGCCTCGCACTTGTAGCTCGAATCCTCAAGCCTCTTGTACGCCTCCAACCCGGAATCCACCAAGCCTCGTACTTGTATGCTCGAATACACGAGCCTGCACCTCGCCGGAACTCCACCGACGAACTCACCGGAACTCCACCGGTGACTGTAATGGTGTTTGAAGATTTGGGTGTTTCTTCAACACTCTTTAGCTCTCATGCTAGAATGATATGCAATATCTAGCTAAAATGAAAAGCCCTATGAGAGTAGAACAAAATCAACTCTCAAGAAGAAGATAGCTCAATCTCTCTCAAGATCTTGAAGCCCTAGCTAGTTGGAGAAGATGACTACAATGGTTTCTCCCTTCTAAGCTCTAACTCTCTTCTTCTCTCTAGATGCATAACCTAAAATGGTTTGCCTCTCTTCTATATAAAGAGAAGGAACAAAACCTAAGGTCATTTGGGTCAAAAGACCAAAAGGGTATCAAACCCAAGGTCTAAAAATCGCGCAGAACACAAAACCCAGAAGGGTGTATCGATACACCTCCAGAGGGTATCGATACTGAGCTAACAGGAGAGCTCAGTATCGATACTCACTGAGGTCAGTATCGATACTGTCCTCACCTGTTGAACAGATGAGGTCAGTATCGATACTCCCTTTCAGGGGTATCGATACACACTGGGAATTTTGCGAACTGCCCTTAGTATCGATACTTCTAGAGATGGGTATCGATACGGGCAGCGAAGTATCGATGCGAGCCCCCAGAGTATCGATACTGACCTAGCCTGTAAGTCAGCTAGGTCAGTATCGATACTCCTCAGAGAGGATTATCGATACCAGCCTAGCCTGACTTACAGGCTAGGTCAGTATCGATACCACCTTCAGAGGGTATCGATACCACCCTGCCCATAAGCTAGAAAAGCTTCTAAAAAGAGTTCTACATTCATCCTAGCTTATGTGGCTAAGTCTTAATGCATTCTAACCACCTATTAATGATAAACATGGTAACTTACCAAAGTGTGGTGAGTTCCGGTGGTGAGTTGAGTCCGTTAGCATGCTTTCTCTTCGATCTTCGATGGAGTGTGAGTTTGCACGAAGGATACACCCTAACTCTAACTCAAGCATGGACTTACAATTGAGTACATTGTCTCATCATGAACATTGACAAACCCAAAGGGACCTTTCAATCTCCCCCTTTGTCAATTTCATGACAAAACCCATACATAAGAAAATTTCCAAAGTACAACATTACAACACGAATTCTCTTACAATGGACTCAATAAAATGCAAAACCTCCCCAATAATAAATGGACAACAATCACAGGAAAATTTCTGCAAAATCACACAAGAGTCATCAAGGCATCATAATATACACAGTAAACATTAACCTTGAGTTTCTTGAAACTCCCCCTATCTTATACAACTCCCCCATAATTACTTCTCCCCCTTTTTGTAATGAAATCGACAAAGGCACGAGGGGGTAGAGGAGCATAAGACGGGAGGTTCACCATTCAACAAGTCAAAACCATTCACGATGATAAATGAGACTTGAAGCATATAGAGATAACCAGCATATAGGATAATCCATAATAATTCATTTGAACCAAAATGAGATTTCCAAGAAAGTTATGAACAAAAATAAACACGCATAGATATCTCAAATACACAATATGATGAAGGAGAAATGGAAGACTACATAAATAAACCAAGTAGTGTCCTAGTCTAATCATACTCTTCACCACAGTCAACCCTAACTTCTTTTCTAGAATCAAAAGACGAACCAGACCCGACAAGACTAACAAATTGATCGGGAGAAGAAAGGTATGGTTCAACACAATCCCTTGAAGGACGGAACGTAGAAGCGTTAAAAATGAACCTTTTCAAAACCGTATCAGAGTAAACGTTCTCTCTGGATACAAGCTGGGAGTTTTTCACAAAATCTATCATGTAAACCATATTTTCAACAAAAACTCCCCCTAAATCGAATCATTCAAGACTTTTTCAATAGAAGATAGTAAGATTCGATAAAAAGACACACTGACAAACTGCTCTACACATGAGCATAAGTGTCAAGATTTAATCCCAACCATGTGAGAAACATTCAGTGTGAGCCATACGGTGAATCAAGACCATCAAGATGAGGAAATTTACACAAGTCTATGAAAGCATCATAAGCAACTGGTTTTCAAGAAGATATTCAAACATAAACCATGAAAACACAAGTTGAATTGACCACAGAGTCCATCGAACAATGGAACAAGTGTGTGTGCAAGTGATGATGTCGCAAAATGTGAAAAGATCCTTGAAAGTTGATAAACATTAAGATTCTACTCTCTCTCTTCACTATTCCAAACCACACTAGTATGGAGGACGAATCACAATGCACGTTCTAAGTAGTTCAAGACCAACATGTTAAGGCATTTCCATTAAGGTGTATTTTAGAATACAAATAGCCCAAGAGCATGTCTCATGACTCATCAAATCTGTCCAAGAGTTTATTATAGATTTGTTATTGATTTGCTCTCAAGGCACCAAGACTTGTCATGTGGTCACACTACGAACTATCATGCCACCAAGCTCAAAATCTTTTACGAGAGCTTACTCTTTAGGTGGCTCCACCAAGCTCAAAATCATTTACGAGAGCTTACTCTTTAGGTGGTACACCGAGTTCAAAATCTTTCACGAGAACTCACTCTTGAGGTGTATAGCAATAATATATATTATCAATAAAGCATAAGTGCTATGATAGTTCGTCCACACTAGTTTAGTTCGAAGTAGTTCGAAAGAAGTACCGAACATACAAACTAGGATCAATCCACACACATTCAATCAAACACAAGATACAAACATAAGTTCAGAAAAGTTCGAGTGAAATGTGTGAAGCAAGGAACTTGAGAATTCATAGTCTATTATCCAAAGATATTTAAGAAATCCAAAGACTTATGATCTCAAGAGCAAGTGACCAAAAACCTTATCTAAGATATTCAAGATGCAAGGAAATGATCACAGTAAAGACACATAGGTCAAGACCAAATCAAAGCACAAATGATCTATGTGCAAAGCAAAGATACTACGGGAGAAAAACATGCAAAAATGCCATGGATTTTCAAAAACACGAAGTATCACAAAATTCTTTCTAGAATGTGAGACAAGAAGTGCAATACAACACAAACTAGAAGAAACACACTCAACTACCCATTATGAGAGAAGAACATGAAACACAGGAGTGGGAGAGTGAAACTGGGTGATCTCAAGACACGGAGACTACACCAAATGCCCTTCTAAGAATAACAAAAATCAAAGAATTCAAGGGCAAGGTGAGGATATCAACAACTAGTATATCATTCAACACATACTTATAATGAATCACCTTCTTTTTAACTAAGTCACGGATAAGGTGCAACCTACTATCAATGTGCTCAGTTCTAGAGAGTTGATCATGAATCATGGTGATATCAAAAGTACTAGTGTTACCACAACAAACAATTAAAGTGGCATGCATCAAACCATAATCAATAGACATATGCAACATCCAAACTAATTGAGTGAAGTATAAACCTGTCGTGATAACCTCTGCCTCTGTTGTGGATAAGGGTTGGGAGTCTTGCTTCATGTTCTTCTTAATATCCACATTCCCAGCCCAACCCACATCGGAGTAGGCACAATCTTTGAGGTTCTTTGCCCAGTTCAAAACCTAGATTCTCCTTGGAAAATCTCTGCACTATCACAAGAAATTCATCAAAAGAATCGGGTTTCTCTCGGAGGGAAACCACCCATGTGAACCGAGAGAAACCAATGACCATAATCAAAATAAATCATTTTAGTACATATGGTCAAATAACCAAAAACCAAACAACTTGAGAGGGATTCAAAGACATTGGTTGGCTCGAAATCAATTGAGACGACAAACAAGATATACAGTATTTACAGTTTGTTACCTCATTCGATTCCGATGGTTTCACCCCCACAAATGTTATTGGGGATGTGGAGCCTTGCCCCCTTGAGTCGACGTGTGTTCAATGTTGTCAACTCGTTTCTTCACCCATACCAGCTTCTCTATCTTCTTCGGGATTTCAACCTTTGGCATTGGTGTTGGGGCTTGCTTCACTTTGGTCTTCTTGCCTTGCTTCTTGACATATGGTCTCTTGCCATTTGTATTTCTACAGCTGTTGGGATTTGCAAGTCTCCCAATCTCTCCGGTCAAAGCCTTTGCTTTACCTTGAAGTTGCTTGAACATCTTGAGCAACTCCTTTTCTCTTTGTGACCGGTGGAAGTCTTCTAAGTAGAATTTGCAAGTATTTTGCAAGTGACCATGATATCCACAATATGAGCATGTGTGGATGTCATGAGGCAATCTCCTTGTGCCTCTTGGCTTGGCTTGTGGCTTGGCAACCTTCTTTGGAGCTTGTTGCTTGCCAACATGCTCTGGAGCTTGTTTGTCGGCATGCATAACAGCTGTCTTTTGTGGAGAAGGAGTCTTAGCTTTCACAAAGGTCATTGGCATTGAACTACTAGCAACTTTACTTGGATCAAATCCGAGTCCCTTCTTGTCACCCGAATTCTGCGACCCTTTCAACATTGACACAAGTGTATTCGACCCGTGATTGAACTTTATAAACATCTCCTTAGACTCTTTCAGCTCATCCTTCACTTTCTTCATTTCATCTAGAAGAGATGTAACTCTCTCATTTGCCACAGCAAGCTCATTCTTGAGAAACTTGATTTCTTTTTCTTTTCCTTCAAGAATCTCATTGCCTTCTACCTCTCTCTTGGAGGCTTCTTCCACTTGAAGAATTAGATCATTCTTCTCAGTCTCAAGACTTGAAACCATCAGTTTTAGCTCTTTGTTGTCTTTGGATAAGCTCTTACTGTTTTTCAAAATTCTTGAGAACAATTCTTCTTCGTGGAGATCATCTTCACTCTCATCCTCCTCACTTGAGGTTTGAACATTTCCCTCATCCTCTACTTGCTCATATGAGGAGGCTTGTGAAGCAGTGAAGCAAACATAATTTCTTGTAGTTTCATCTTCACTGTTATGAGAAGAGTCGGATTCTGACGATGAATCATCAAAAGTGACATTCATCGCATTCTTTCCCTTTGAATCACCAAAGCTCTTCTTGTTTGGGCAAATATTTGCCATGTGTCCAAAACCTTGACACTTGAAACATTGAACCTCCTCATAACTCTTCTTCTTCTCAAACCGATCTTCATTTGGTTTGGACTTGGAGAAGGAAGAGTTCATCTTGTCGAATACCTGAGATCCACCTCTCTTCTTTTTCATATACTTCATGAATTTTCTTGTGAGGATAGCAATCTCATCATCGCTTGAGTCATCAGAGGATTTATCTTTTGATTTACTAGCTTTCTTGAAGGCCTTGAAAGCTATATTCTCGGACTTCTTTGTAGAGCGGAAGTTTGACTCGAATGTCCGGAGATTTCCTGCAAGTTCCTCAGGTAGAAGAGCATCAATATCTTTACTCTCCTCAATAGCCGTAACTTTGGCTTCAAATCTCTTGGGGAGAGATCTTAGAACCTTACGGACTATCTTGGAGTTGGAAATAGTCTCTCCTAAGGCAAACATGTTGTTTACAATTTCACCGAGTTTGCCATAGAACTCGTTGAAGGTCTCACTTTCCTCCATTCGAAGATTTTCGAATTGGGTTGTCAACATTTGCAACTTTGCAATTTTGACGGTCTGGGTACCTTCATGTGTGACCTCTAATATCTTCCATGCCTCTTTGGCCACAAGGCAATTGGATATACTACGAAACTCATCAGCTGTTACAGCATTGAATATGGCATTAAGGCCTTTGCTGTTATATGTTGCCTTATCTAGTTCATCTTTAGTCCAGGCATCACTAGCTTTAAGTTTAGTCACAACAACACCATCAATTGTGGTGGTTGTAGTTGGAGGGGACCAACCATACTCTACAGCCATCCAAACTCTTTCATCGATAGAGCTTAGGAAGGCTCTCATGCGTGCTTTCCAATACGCATAATTACTACCGTCGAACAGTGGAGGTCTGTACACGGAACTTCCTTCCATATTTCACTACACGGATCTCACCGGGATGTAAAGCCCTAAATGGTGAACTATGCTCTGATACCAATTGAAATATCACCTATTCCTAGGTGAATGTCTAAACCAATAAACACTAATCTAAGTGTATATGGAAGGGGGATCAATATCTACCTATTTAAAATTTAATTCACAATGAATTCATAATAAGTAGAAATTGAAACAAGCAAGTATTGACTTATTTGATTCTCGAATGCGGAATTAAGAGAGAATCAAATATTTCAATCTTGCACAAAAATCATTCACACAAATTAGCATTCAACACAAATGATTTTTGTTGACGGGGAAAACCTAACGGAAAAAACCCCGGGACCTAGTCCAGAAATTATCACTAAGAGTTGTGAGAAATCTTACAACCGTTCACATCGACAACACGACTCCCTCATGCAAACTCGACCGGTCTTTCTCCACGACCCGAATCCACGAATCGCCTCTTCAATGATATGTGCGTCACCAACTCGGAATCCACCAAGCCTCGCACTTGTAGCTCGAATCCTCAAGCCTCTTGTACGCCTCCAACCCGGAATCCACCAAGCCTCGTACTTGTATGCTCGAATACACGAGCCTGCACCTCGCCGGAACTCCACCGACGAACTCACCGGAACTCCACCGGTGACTGTAATGGTGTTTGAAGATTTGGGTGTTTCTTCAACACTCTTTAGCTCTCATGCTAGAATGATATGCAATATCTAGCTAAAATGAAAAGCCCTATGAGAGTAGAACAAAATCAACTCTCAAGAAGAAGATAGCTCAATCTCTCTCAAGATCTTGAAGCCCTAGCTAGTTGGAGAAGATGACTACAATGGTTTCTCCCTTCTAAGCTCTAACTCTCTTCTTCTCTCTAGATGCATAACCTAAAATGGTTTGCCTCTCTTCTATATAAAGAGAAGGAACAAAACCTAAGGTCATTTGGGTCAAAAGACCAAAAGGGTATCAAACCCAAGGTCTAAAAATCGCGCAGAACACAAAACCCAGAAGGGTGTATCGATACACCTCCAGAGGGTATCGATACTGAGCTAACAGGAGAGCTCAGTATCGATACTCACTGAGGTCAGTATCGATACTGTCCTCACCTGTTGAACAGATGAGGTCAGTATCGATACTCCCTTTCAGGGGTATCGATACACACTGGGAATTTTGCGAACTGCCCTTAGTATCGATACTTCTAGAGATGGGTATCGATACGGGCAGCGAAGTATCGATGCGAGCCCCCAGAGTATCGATACTGACCTAGCCTGTAAGTCAGCTAGGTCAGTATCGATACTCCTCAGAGAGGATTATCGATACCAGCCTAGCCTGACTTACAGGCTAGGTCAGTATCGATACCACCTTCAGAGGGTATCGATACCACCTTGCCCATAAGCTAGAAAAGCTTCTAAAAAGAGTTCTACATTCATCCTAGCTTATGTGGCTAAGTCTTAATGCATTCTAACCACCTATTAATGATAAACATGGTAACTTACCAAAGTGTGGTGAGTTCCGGTGGTGAGTTGAGTCCGTTAGCATGCTTTCTCTTCGATCTTCGATGGAGTATGAGTTTGCACGAAGGATACACCCTAACTCTAACTCAAGCATGGACTTACAATTGAGTACATTGTCTCATCATGAACATTGACAAACCCAAAGGGACCTTTCACTTGTTGTTTTTGCCTAGCTTGTAAAGTCCACATAAATACGATCTAATGGTAGATATTTGATAAGAATGTTTTACTCACCCTATAGATAATTCTCACGAAAAATCAACTTATTTTAAAAAATTTTAAGCTTCAACAATCAACTAGAAAGGAAATCATTCTTAAATCAAATACTAGAGGGTTAACTTTTCAACAGAATATGAGTGGTATACAAGCATGGGAAAAAATGACGGAGATGACATACTTTTTTTTATGCACGGAAATCCTCGACGCACATTAGCATGGTGCAAAAAGACAGAAAAACACTATTTTGAATAACAAAAGTGCACGTTAGCAAACTCCTTTTAATTAATTTTAACATAAAAATGACAATAACTTTCAAAATATAAATCAGATTTGAAAACAATTTATGCAGTTGGAAAGCATTTTTCACACATGAATACCAAATTCAATAAAAAATCCAAAAAAACCTATCTACAAACCTATAAAAACCCTTATTCTATGCAAATTACAACTTGCATAGGTTTTGTTTACTATACAAACACAAATTTTGAGTTTTTTTTACTATGTAATCTTTTTGTATATAGGCTTAAAAATATGCATATGCTCAAAGTATGCAAAAATATCCTATGCAAATTACAACTTGTATATGCAAATTGT
This sequence comes from Macleaya cordata, assembly GCA_002174775.1. NCBI lineage: Eukaryota > Viridiplantae > Streptophyta > Magnoliopsida > Ranunculales > Papaveraceae > Macleaya > Macleaya cordata. The sequence goes on along the minus strand of MVGT01001902.1, from coordinate 53,184 downwards.
AATTATAAATTTTTAACTATGCAAACACATTTTTTGAGTTTTTTCACCATGCAATCTTTTTGTATAGAGGCTTAAAAATGTATAGATGCTCAAAGTATACAAAAATAGTCTTTGCAAATTACAACTTGCATATGCAAATAACAATTTGCATAGGTTTTTAATTATGCAAATGCAATTTCTGATTTTTTTATTATGCAGCATGTTTGTATAGAGGCTTAGAAAAGTGTAGATGTTCAAAAGTATGCAAAATAGCCTATACAAATTACAACTTGCATAATTTTTGAGTTTTTTTTATTATGCAATTTGTTAGCATAGTCGAGTTGCAAAGGTTTTTTTTCTTTTTGAATTTGATATTGTTGTCCGGTCTCAATTTGAAGATCTTAAAAAATACTTTTTAAAAATATAAATTTTATCAAAATCCGATTTTTAGATTAAAAATTATAGCATTTTGAAATTTAAGAACCATTATTTTTTTCTCTTTCTGCCATGTCACCATTGTATACAAATAAAAAAATAGTTAGAATTTATGTTTTAAATATACATAAGGGTAGTTTAGGTATATAAATATGTTAATTTTAAGGCAAAAATCTAAAACAGCTCCTAGGTTTACAATACTCTAAAAAGGAGGGATGAGACTTATAAAACAAAAAGTGCATGTCCTCTTCATGCGACAAGAAACCAGGGATTCTAGCTCAATTTTGTAATTTTTCAATCAACTTTTTATAGAATTAGAAATTTTAGAATGAACTGATGTTTTGTGAAAATGATCATTAAGGTGAGCCCAATAAGGCAAAATCAGCAAGGGGACAGATACTCTTGTATGGTCAACTTCTGGTTTATTTAAAAAATCTGTTCCAATAGCATAATAAGGGCACGACAGTAGAAACCTTTGTCCACCAAAGCTATTAAAATCGCAGGGCCAGTGGAGACCCTTAAGCATCAGAACTCGAAGTTTATCCACTAGTTTGGGGGTGGGTTAAGGGGTTAAGAGTACCCGCATAAATCTTCCACGACGCAGAAATTATCCGCGAGAATAATCCTTAAAAAAATGGGCTAATTAGTATTAAGGTCCCAGAAATAGTTGGATATTAGGCCCAAGGTCCGGGATATGTCCAGGTTAGAGTTTGGGTCCTAAGATGACGGTTGTCCCAGTTGACCATCGAAAAAGTGTAATAAACGTCAATAGGTAGCTAAAAAAAGCCTAGAATACCCTTATGAAAGTATTTAAAGATAAAGTTACCCAAACAACCCATTTCTCCATTAAAGCTACTCTCACAAGCGAACTGCGTGTACGTCTTCGATGATTCAATAGCTGATGAACGATTAAGAACATTTTTTGTAATACCTTTAATCCTAAAAGATACTAATTTTTTTTTGGGGGGGGGGGGCAACCCACTTTTGTTAAGGACACCCCATTAGTGTTTTAAAAGGTTAGGGATATATATATGTTTATATATATAAAACTAACTTTATTATAGCCTTTTATTTATTCTAGTCGACCTAGAGAGAAAGGGAGAGAATGATAGGGCAGCACGGTTAGGGTTTTGGACACAATTCTCAAAGAAGAACCCTGAGATTACTTGGAAGCTTGATCAAGAGAACTGAGATCGAGAGGGAGAAAGGCGTAGGCTTCGTGTTGCAGGGCTTTCTCCTTCTTCTTGTTATGTTTCCTTAATGATTTAATGCAGGAAAACCTAATCTCTCTACTATTTGCATGATAACCACTTGAAAGAATGTATATAATCCATGTTAGTATGATGTGTATGAGTTTCTTAGGGTTAAAATGAATGGAATCTAGGTATATGAGTTGTATATATGATTCCCTAATGTTTGCAGGTAATAAAACTAAGGTACCATGGAGTTTTGGCAAAGAACAAACCCTAAAAACATGAGAAACCCACGTGGGTATCGATACAAATTTAGAGGGTATCGATACCTGCCCGGTAATGGCCGACAGATGAGGGTTGGTATCGATACCACCGAAAACGGTATTGATACCAGATGGCATCTGTTGCCAATGAGGATGTTTGGTATCGATACCACCAAGCAGGTATCGATACCATCGAACCATTAATCGCGATAAAACTCAAGGTATCGATACACATCCAGAGGGTATCGATACCTGACTTATATTGGTCGACAGATGAATATCAGTATCGAGACCCACCTTAGGGGTATCGATACTGGTAGTATCAGTTACCAATGTAGATGTTGGTATCGATACCACTAAGAAGGTATGAAATGAATAACTGGGAGTGTTGTGACTTCCGATAAGAGTTATCATCAGTAATCGTTAGAGGTGGCGTCCAAGTATATTTAAGATAAAGATTCTTTGGACAGAAATAAATGTTGTTGGGTTGCTTAGCAGCTCAATCACACTGGTGAGTTGGAACAAAAGCGACGGTGAATACCTTCAAGTTTAGGCTGTACTGCAGTGGCGGCAACCCACTACAGTGACAAAGATAAGAAGTATCCTAGGTTCCGCTGGGAACTACAAGCGGTTTATCGAAGGATTCTCAAGTATAGCATGCCCTTTGACAAGTCTCACTATGAAGGACGTTCCATTCAAGTGGGATGTTAGGTGTGAGTAAGCATTTCAAGAGTTGAAGGCTAAGTTGACGACAACCCCAGTTTTGATCATACTGGAGAGTAGGGTTGAACTTGTAGTGGTTTACTGTTGCATCGCATCAGAGACTGGGATGTGTTTTGATGTAGAATGACCAAAGAGTCCTTTATACTTCGAGACAGATGAGGATACATGAGCATAACTACCTGAGTCATGACCTCGAGTTAGCAGCGTAGTGTTTGCACTCAAGAGATGGAGACACTGCTTGATAGGTGGAATGATTGAGTTCTTTACCGATTGTAAGCGTCTTAACTACTTGTTTTCACAGAAGGAGTTGAACATGAGGCAGTGTAGATGGTTGGAATTGCTTAAGGATTACGAATTTTAGTTGCAGTATCATTTGGTAAAGTCCAACGTGGTGGCAGATGCCTTAAGTAGGCAGCCTAGGGGAATTGTGGCATCTATGATGGTCCAACAATGGCGATTGTTGAAGGTAATTTCAGAGTATGACTTTGATTTGGTAACCCACGAGCAGAGACAACTGTTGTCGAGTAGTGTGGTCATTTGACCCACTCTGGTGAGCCGAATCATTTGTGAGTAAAGAAACGATCAGTGGTGCCGTGACAGAGTTGCAGGAGTTCAACAAGGAGAAATCACAGACATGACCATAGGGAAGAGGGTGTCTTGACGCTCAAGGGTCGCTTGTACATTCCAAAGAAATATGAACTGAGAAAGGACATCTTGAACTAGGCACATCGTAGTAACTATACTATACATCCTGGAGAGAACAAGATGTATTGGGATCTCAAACGACATTTCTGGTGGACAGAAATAAAGCGTAGCATTGCAGAGTTCGTGCGTACATGCTTTACTTGTCAGTAAATAAAGGCAGAACATAAAAAACCAGCGAGTACTTTGCAGTCTTCAGATATACCTGAGTGGAAATGGGAGAATATATCTATGGATTTCATCGACGGACTACCTAAGATGAGGAAGGGTAACGACTCTATTTGGGTGATCGTGGATAAACTGACCAAGTGCGCACATTTCGTACCGATCAAGAAGACATACACAGTTAGGGCTGCACATGGTGCGGTTTTAAGTCCGGTCCGAACCAGTCCGAACCGAAAAAAATACCGATAAACCGCAAAACCAAAAAAACCAAAACCCAAAAAATCAAAAAACCGCAAAAACCGATATTTATGGTCTGGTTTTGGTTTCATGTTTTCAAAAAACCAAAAAAACCAAAACTGTACCAAAAGCACCGAACCGAAAGACCAAACCAAAAAAATCAAAAAAAACCTGCGCGTATATCTATAAAGTATACACATGCACTATTATGTATAAATATACATGCTAACTCATAAAAATATGAATTAAAGAGCTTGACTCTTAATATAATCACAATTTTATAAGTCAATGTATCTATGTCAAATTTGTATCCTATATGAGGCTATACATATATGTGATGTGTGTTCTCAAATTTATACATATTTATTAATTTATTTATAATACATTTATTATTTTGTATAATTATTATTTTTATTGTGAAAAAATTCAATTGTGGATATACCATGATTAAAATTGCCACTATGTTGCTATAGAAAATATGTTGGGATCTATATAGAGATATCTAAGATATGAAGATGAACTCTTCACAGACTTCACCATGTATCTTCATAAAAAAATAAAAATAAATCATATTCGGGAACGAGTTATCTTGCAAGTTGTTGGGGAGTGTGTCCCACCAAAAAAATTTTAAAACTCTAACATCTAATACATATGAGGAAATTGAGTGCCCTACCAATTATTAAGATTTTAGTATATTGTGCTTTAGTTTTTTGTAAAATTAGAATTTGACCAACTCATTTCTTAACACGTACCCCACAAGCTTTTAGGCACACCAAAGAAATTTGTTGTGTTTTGTGGTTTTCTCCTTAAAAAAATTTAAGACTTCATCCTTAATCATATCGTACCCATATTTTTAACCCTATCAAAATTTAATTTAAAAGTAATAATTAAAATGGATGGCCTATAAATTACCATATAATTATTTTTGATTGATATAATTTTTGGTAAGGATAATTTTCTCATATTAAATTTAATAGTTTTCACAAAAAAAAGAGAGAAAATTAATAATTACTTAAAATTGTTGAATACTTGGATATTGTTTTTTCATGTTTGAAATTTAAATAAATACTTAGTTATTATCAGTTTTTTATTTTTTAAGTCTAACCGAACTTTAATTATTTATAATGCAAGTGCTCTAATTATGTCATGTTTTAGTTTAAGTTTAAATGATCAATTGATAAATGTCATATGTTAATTTTTTTTAATCTAGTTAAACTTTAGTTTTGAATGATTTTTCTGTTAAAAAAACCGAAAACTCCTAAAAAAATCCGAAATTTGGAAAAAACTGAAAAACCTAAAAAATCCAAAAAACCGATGGTGTGGTTTTGGTTCTAAAAAAAACCCATCATGGTTTGGTATGGTTTTGGTCCTCTTAAATTAATTAATGGTTTGGCTATGGGTTTGATAAAAAACCCAACCAAACCGAACCGTGTGCAGCCCTATACACAGTAGAATAGTTGGCTACGTTGTATGTGAAGGAGATAGTTCGATATCACGGAGTTCTAGTCTCAATATTGTCGGATCGAGATACTTTGTTTACCTCGAAGTATTTGAAAGATTTACAAGACGTTATGGGAATGAAACTTGACTTTAGTACTGCTTTTCATCCGCAAACCGATGGACAGACAATGAGAGTTAACCAAGAGTTGGAGGACATGCTCCGTTATGTAGTTCTAGACTACAAGGGTAATTGGGAAGATCTATTACCACTTGTAGAGTTTGCATACAATAACAATTACCAAACCAATACCGGGATAGTACCATTTGAAGCATTGATGGCAGGCCCTACAGATCTCCAGTATGTTAGGCAGAAGTTGGAGAGTCAAAACTTCCAAGACCAAAGATAGTGCAGCAGACTATAGAGAAGATGGCTCTAAATAGAGAGCGCATGCGTACAGCACAGAGAAACCAGAAGAGCTATACAAATCAGATGCGTAGGGAGTTAGAGTTCGAAGTAGGTGATTAAGTACTTCTGAAGGTATCACCTAGGAAGGATGTACTTCGGTTCCGTAAGAAGGGGAAGTTAGCGCCGCGTTTCGTGGGATCTTTTCCTATCTCAGAGAGAGTAGGAAAAGTAGCTTATCAGTTAGCTTTACCAGATCAATTGGCAGGAGTCCACGATGTTTTCAATTTGTCCATGCTTTGTAAGCATCTCAGAGATAAAGATCGCCCGACAATGGTCGATTTCCACAAGTTAGAGTTGTAGCCATGAACAACCTATGTAGAGAAACCTTATAGGATTCTTGACTACAAAGACCAGAAACTTAGGTCAAGATCAATACCTTGGGTGAAGGTCCTGTAGCATCATCATGATGAGCGTGAGGCCTCGTGGGAGANCGCTGCAGTTCATTGGACCTTTTCCTATCTTAGAGAGAGTAGGGAAAGTGGCGTACCGGTCCACTTTACCAGACCAGTTGGCAGTAGTTCATGATGTCTTCCATGTGTCCATGCTTCATAAGCATCTTAGAGATGAAGATCGTCCAGCAATGGTTGATTTCCACGAATTAGAGTTGCAGCTAGGAGCAACCAATGTAGAGAAGCCTTATAGGATTCTTGATTATAAAGAGCAGAAGCTTAAGTCAAGATCAATACCTTGGGTGAAGGTGCAGTGGCATCATCATGATAAACTAACTTTATTCTAGCTCTTTTATTTGTTCTAGTTGACCTAGAGAGAAAGGGAGAGAAGGAGAGGGCATCACGACTAGGGTTTTCGGTAGAATTCTCAAGGAAGAACTCTAAGATTCCTTGGAGGTTTAATCAAGAGGATCGAGATCGAGAAAGAGAAAGGCGCAGGCTTCGTGTTGCAGGGCTTTCTCTTCTTCTTCCTTGCATTGCAGAGTTAGTTTTGCTTTGAGGCAAGTAGTAACTTGCTCTTTTAGTGTAGATTTTGGTGCTCTATATTGTTGTTATGTTTCCTTAATGATTGAATGCAGGAGCATCTAATCTTTCTACTATTTGCATGATGACCACTTGAAAGAATGCATATAATCCATGTTAGTACGATGTGTATGAGTTTCTTAGGGTTAGAATGCATGAAATCTAGGTATATGAGTTGTATATATGATTCCCTAATGTTTGTAGGTAAGAAAAATAAGGTACCATGGAGTTTTGGCAAAGAACAAACCCTGTAAACGAGAAAAAACCACGAGGATATCGATACAAATTTAGAGGGTATCGATACCGGCCCGGTAATCACCGACAGATGAGGGCTGGTATCGATACCACCGAGAATGGTATCGATACCAGATGGCATCTGTTGCCAATAAGGATGTTTGGTATCGATACCACCAAGCAGGTATCGATACCATCGAACCTTTAATCGCGATAAAACTCAGGGTATCGATACACATTCAGAGGGTATCGATACCTGACTTATACTGGTCGATAGATGAATATCATTATCGATACCCACCTTAAGGGGTATCGATACCGGCCGTATCTGTTACCAATCTAGATGTTGGTATCGATACCACCGAGAAGGTATCAATACCTATTAACCCCATAAATTAGGTTATTTTGAGCCCTATTGATGGTAGGACCATTTTTAAAAGTAAAATGTTGTATGACATATATAATAATGTTTATTCATGTGTTTAAAGAGCATGAAATGCATACTTAAACTACTTGTTAACTACCTTCATGAAGATGAACACTTGTGGGCATATAAAAGATGTAAGAAACCTCTATAAGTCTGATGTATGATTATATAACATGTTTGGCTTATGTGCAAACATAATTTAGGTCCTGTATAAGCTTGGTCCTCTCCAAGTGAGGTCTATAGAATCGCCAATTGAGGTCTACGGAATTACCTGACATGTAAGTAATGCCGACAAGGTTACTAGTGTTCGGGGGATGGATTTCGAGGCTATTTATCGGATTCACGTGGCACACGACCAGTGTCTCAATTGCACTATAGGGATGGGTTAAACATGGGTAGTAACTAAAGAGCACTACTTGTTGTGATAATTTAATCTTAATAGAAGATCATAAAACACAATAGCCGTTAAATTTATGAATCGTTTAGCTTGTTACACTTTGCTTACTTTATCTCATGACATATCTTGTATTTATGTTAATAAACTTACTATTGAGAAGCATATGGATAATCTGAATTTAAGCCAATGGAACAAGTGAACTTGCTGGCTAGGTTTTGACCTAGCACCATTATCCTTACAAGTCCACGGCATCAGGTGAATACACGGTAGCGGTGGAGTTCGTTATGCAGGAATAAATCTTCAGAAACTTCGTAGAGTTTCGTGAAGACGTAGGAATTTACTTTTGCTTGAGTTTAGTTTGATTTGGACATTGTTTAGTCCATTGTTCTTTGGAAATATTCTTTCATTCATTTGTTCATTTGAAATCTTATCATAAAAGTTAATACAGTTTATTTCAGCTTTATTTTACTTGTGTATTGAATGTGAGTGCAAGCTTCTTGTTAGCATGGTGTAATGCATACTCTCTAGAGATACAGGTTGTTAATAGTTCTGCCGGAATGTTTAGTTATCATTGAGTAAGGGCTGCAGACCTAAAATGTGAGGGCGGGGCATTACTTTTTTTACCTTGAAAAAATTGTGCGCGACCTAACCCCATTTACCGTGACTTTTTTTTACGACATATCTTATTGTTAGGGTTCTGAGAAAAACCATAGTGGATACTCCTTTTTCAAATGACCATTTTCGGTGGAATTCGTCAAAAAATCTATAAATTGTTCAACTAAAAGAGGGTTTGGAACATTTCTAGGGTATTTTGTTGTTTCATCTGCAAAAAACCCTAGGATTTTTTTGGATTTTCTTCAACATTCATCTATTCTTCATTAACTTCTTTCATCTAGGCACGACTGATGTTGCATCCTATACCTCTCACCATAATATCATACCAACAATAACGTCTAATAGAGGTTGTGAGTGTAGTCTTTAAGGATATCAACTATTTTTATAGATCTTATTTCTGACATTTGTACAAGAACTTTAAGAAGACACATCCAGGGTAAATTTGGAGAGATTGACTTGGAAAGCTGCTAAGTCCTATAGCAAGCTTGACGATAAGATGTGGATGGATGAACTAGAGAAAGCCAAAAAAGAAGCAAGGGAGTACATGGACAACAATGAAGTGGTGGAGACATGGGCAAGATCACACTTTGAAACCACCTCAAAGTGTGAACACATTACAAATAACTTGTCTGTGTCTTTCAATTCTTGGATTTTAGAATTAAGGATGCTCCCTATGTGAAACTTTGTGGAGAAGTATCACTTGATAGTTATGAGATTGTTCTATGATAGAAAAGTGTAGGGAAAAGGATACAAGGAAGGTGGTCTTGTTCTAAGAGCCCAAAATATCTTAATTGGTCATAAGAATCACTACCACTTGTATGATAAGCATGGGATAGTTCCCACAATCATGTTATAGTTCACACAAGGATGTTATAGTATGACATATTTCAACCATTGTTACTATCATGGTATATTTACTATCATACATGTTTAACTACTAGTACGTAATCAAGGTATACAAAGTCGGGTTACTTAATTCAGTTCACAGTTCCAGCTAATCCGGAACCTATGCTTTGATACCAATCTAGTATCAGGTATACTTTAGAGGGTACACTACTGACAAGCTCAGTTAATCTCAAACCTGAGCTCTGATACCAAATTGTAACCTCCCGAACCTGGAATCCCAATGGTCCAACCCACTTTCGAGTTGAAACCACTACCCAGGTTTCGGAGCATTACTTGAAGGGAAAATAATGTAACTAATGTCTCTATTATGTAGTTGAACACTATTTAAAACCTCTAATTCTCTAGGTTAAGTCACTATTACTCACCCTAATTATGTTTAATTACTTAGGGTCTTCAATACTATTAGTTAAGGACTAAAATACTTGAAAAACTGATGTCAGAGTTATTGCCTCAGTAGCGAAATTCATGTTTTATCTCCCTAACAAAATTTTAATTCCTATAAGGTCAAGTTCTCTGGAAACTAGACATCTAGATCTAAAACTTTTATGTTTTGACCAGAAACTAAATCTCTATGGTTTTACATAAAAATCGTGTTCAACTCATACTAGTGTGAAAATTTTGAAAATTCCAGTGGCTTTGGTTTAACCTGGAGTAGTCTAAAGGTCAACCTCCTAGGTTCAGTTTATGAAGGGACTTTCTAAGGTTCAACTTCTGAGTATAACAAACAATATTGCAAAAGGCATAACATCCATTTAGTACATGCATCATGATGAGAACATTAAAATCATACCTTATATGTCTTAATGCATCAAAACTATCATATTATTGAACTTATTCAAACCATATTATAAGTATTCATCATCCATCATGGTATAAAATTCAATCTAACTAATAAAAAACATTCGTATTTAATCAAAACAAAACATATAAAGCAAGAAGATCAAATATCCCATATCCCATGTGATCTAAATCTATTTTCATCTGTCGCAGGTTCTTGATACGTACTTCTAGTTCTTCGCTTTCTTTTCAAGTTCTCTAGTAACACTTTATGTCCTTCTTCTTGTTCTTGTAAGGGAGGTAAAAACGTAGGGTGAGCAAAACTCAGTAGGTACAACTAAAACTTAGGTTGATGTCTTGACACCTTTTTCAAAAAATCCACAAGCCCTTTTTGCCACAAAAACCTCATCCAAACAATGTCTCTTTGAAACCATCTTTGAAAACCTCTCAAGTTCACTCTTTTTTTTCAGAACCTACCTACCATCTAAGTTTGAACTCTCCAATACACTTTGAAAATACTTTTGAAAATGTTTTTGGTGTCAGCCATCGAAAACAGGTTTATTTTTGAAAAACAACAACTATGAAGAAATAAACAAGATAACAAGATACAACTGTATTTATATGTATATATAAATACCTATAATTCATTATTTTATGCATACTCTAGATACTCTTTTCACATTATTATTATTTAATGTTCCACTTCCTTTGTTAGGGTTTTTCTAGAAACCAACCACTGTCTTTTCTGGATGGATCCAGATATAAACTTCTCTTGTCACACCCCGATTTTCGGTACTCTAATTCCGACCCGATTCGCTGAGTCCGAAAATTAAGGCGTGATTAGTGTAAGTAAAAATATCGAATAAAACTCATTTACTTTATTTTTGAAAGACAATGAATTTAAAAATATTTTGTTAATAGTCTACTTTAGTCAACATTTGTTATCTTAAATTAAGGTCCAAGTCAACCAATATTTAGGTCAACGCTCATTGACTCGTCAAAAACATTCCAAATCAAAGGGCCCATCTTTCCTCTTTTGTAGGCCTCAGTGCTTACGCTCTTCCTTTTGGGCTCAAAGCCCTTCTTATGGATGTGGGTCCAAAGGCCCACCCCTTTTGGTGGACCCATCGCTCCAACTCTCTCTCGCGGGCACATAGCTTAAAAATTTAATGTTTGAATACAATTTTTGTTTCAACTGCGCACAGTTTAGTAAAATGCACGTATCTATTTAACCGTAAATCCGAATTTTATAAATAAACTTATTCTAAAAACTAGATTCACAGATCTATAATCTCATCAGAAATAGCCCGAGGCCAATTCTGAAAAAAAGGGCCCAAATATGCATCCGAAGTACTGATACGGATGTTTAAAAACTTAGAAAATATAATTTCAGCTTTTTAAGATTTGTTTTTGTAAAATCAGTAACTTTGAAGAGAAATTACTCTCTAACCAGAAATCCAAAATACATGTTTTAATACTTTTTTGAAAATGAAAATTCGAGAGCTATAACTTTGTTAGAAATAGACTCGGCTCAATTTGGACCGGAACATGTCCAAAAATACTGTTTTATAAATCTGATAGTATGAATTACGGGAATTATACAATTTCATATAAAACCTAATTAATTCAATGATTCTTGATGGAAATTAAATGTAAATTAATACATCAATTATACAATTTAAAACTTAACATCTAAGTTCATAAGAATGTTAAAACAATAAGAATTAATACAAAATAACCCTTATCCCAAGTGATAGAATAGTAGTTTAATCTTTTAGTTATATTTATACAAAATTTGATAACACAAGCTATCTGCTTCTTAATCTACACATCTTTGAATCATTCATCTCAACGTAACCTGTGGGGGGAATTTAGAGGTGAGTGATGTGAATTTAAACTAACCTAAATTAAAAAATTAATTTAAATCAATTAATACTCGCAAGTGCACGAATCATACAAAGATATGACTCGTATTACGAGGTCGATCCCACGAGGACAAGAATAAAAAAAAGTATCAAATTAAATCTAAAATTAATTAAATCCTAATCCTAGCAATTTTAATTCAGAGATGATTTTAAAAAACTAATGATTTAAATAAAGCAAAGGAAATTAAACAACTAATTAAAAATAATTGAGTAAACCAATATGAGAAATTACTAAGGTTTTCAGAATCCACTTTGTAGAATCCACAATAATATTATGTATAGATATTAATTTTCTTCTCGATAACCGCATACTAGGCTAGTAATCAAACATGCTAGTATGGAAGATTGAACATTAAAACCCTTTTTAAAACAACCTACTATATTATTCCACTTCACTTGAAGGATCAAAACTAAATTAACCTAAGTATCCGAAAAATCGAAAAAACACAGATTATCCAATTTTGATTTAATACTTTACAAAACCAAGTTGATAATTGGTAGAAACTATCACAAACTACATGTAAGATCATCACATGTGTCCGAGGTTTCATCCCTAACAATTACACGAAGTATGAATAATTAAAATATTAAAAACAATTTCGAGAAAAAATAAACATCCATACACACCATTATTGGATCATCCACAAAGCTTCATCTTCAACCCTAGTTGGGAGTTTAGTTACACATAATTGAAGAAATAAAATAAACAATTAAATTGTATTTCATTAATCAAATTAGTGTACTCACAAAAATAGTTAAAAGATTACACCCTGGTTCCACCCCTTTCTCTTATCAATTCCTCTCTCACAAACTGTACGGCAGCAACACCTTTCCTTTTTTTCTCTACCGTACACAGCAGCCCTTTTTTTTTCTCTCTTCACCGAGTTATATATATATATATAACCCGTCACCTCCACGTTTCCAATTTGTATTTGTATAAATTTAGGTCTCCCATACCCTTTAGAGATTGAATACTTCTAAAATTGGGTGTTTAATAGGTGAACAAACCGTTTTTTAGGAGAAAGTATTTGGTGGGGTCCACTTAATATAATCTAAAACAAATTTGAGTTTCCTGTTGGTATATGACTGACGTGGGACCAAAATTGGTTTCTTAAAGAAACAAATAGCAAATAGGTTACTGGAATAAATGGGGGTGATGATGTCATCGATGACATCATCATGGGGACCATTATTTGTTAATTAATTTGACTTTCCCGATTTGCACGTACTGGTGCCTTTATCAATTTCAATACTAATTTCGCCCTTTCAATGTCCCACTTTGTCCAGTAAATACTACGATAATTGCGGATGTTGTAATTTGCCAACTTTGACGCGTTTAGCCCACTCCACTAATATTCCCTGCACACAACCAAAACACACTTAATTAATTCAAATTAAATTAAACAAGAGACTAACTAATATAAATATATGGGTACTAAATGTAATATATATGTGCCTATCAGTGAGTAAACTCAGTAGGCAAATATCAACCCAAAAATAATAGATTGAAAACATGATTCATCAAAATCACAAGAATAATTAACTGATGAACTTGTAAATAAATAACCATTAAATGATTTATTTTCCAACCATTTAATATCTTATTTTGTATTAAACCGGGTAACAACCGCTTCCTCAGTCAGAAACAACGGTCAACCGCTTCCTCAGTCGGAAATAACGTTTTAAGGGGGTCTCTCTTTTCCTACCCATTTGATTAATGTTTACATAATCCTTTTTAGATTTATTATCAATCTAAATCAATTTCCATCACTTAAAAATAAATAGTGATCACATTTAACAAAATGCATATTTAATTTGTAAATAATACAAAATAATTCATCTCTATGCATTTTCATAACAAAACATAAAATAAGTTTTAGTTATAATAGAGGGAAGTTCCACATATCCACCTACCTTAATTTGATGATAAAAACCTCGTCCTTTGATCATCAACTTGTTGTATAAAATTCTCTTCCTTAAATTCTTGAATAATTATAACTAATTAACAAGAATATTAATTAAATAAAATGGGAAGAGAAAGAAATGAAAGAGTATTAGAAGTTTAGAATGATATGCTATAGAGGGAGAAGGAAAATCAATTTCAGAGAGAAAGAAATGGTTTGGAGTGAGTTTGGAAACTAAAATGAAGGGGTATTTATAGTTTTGGCCATGGTTACTGTAACATTGTGATAGGTGGAATAGTAATCAGATGAATTAACCACATGTGTACTGTAACTAATAGTAAATGACGGCTACTGTAGCTAATAGTAAATAGAGTAGGTGGAATAGTATTTAAATGAATTAACCACATTTATTACTGTAGCTAATAGTAAATGACGGCTACTGTAGCGACGGCTGAATAGTAACACGTGCAACATATTTTACCGTGGTGACGACTTCTCGTATACAAACATGTATACTGTTTATATATACGTATATTATTCATATATAAGTATACTATTCTTTCTTTCTTTTTTTACATAAAAATACTTGATTTACTTCATTTTGTAAATCTAGTTCGCATTGTACAATTGAGTACTTTAATGAATTACGCACGTATATGATACTATTCAAGTATAGGTTACTATTCATTTATACTTTACTATTCACTTGTGAAGTTATTTGTCTTGTTTTATTTTCAAACCTAATTCAGGTAGTATAAATTGATACTATAGTGTTCATATATACAGTATTATTCCGTGTATATATACTATTCAAGTATACAATCACTATTCACGTATACATACACTATTCATATATACAGTTACTATTTACAAAATATTATTCATCAGTTTTTGTGCGTATAACTTGATTCATATATAGTTTGTATAAAACACTATTCATACGACACTATTCATAAATACTGTTCACATATACGGTACTATTCATAAAACACTATTCATCAAATTCATATCATATAACTTAAATTATGTATTATTGGACAATGTCACCAATGTGTTGTATTATTTGTCAAATACTCTTTATGGAGTATAATTCGAATATTATTGTCACATGGATATTATTAATCGAATAATATTTATGTATGCGGTATTATTTACGTGTTTGTACTTGGGTACATACAAAACAAACTTCGGCACTAACTTGTTTGTTGAAATCAAGTATGAATTTGAAGAATTAAATTTTTCGGGGTATTACATCTCTCTTATGGAGAATGCCTCTCAAAGCAGTGCTTCTGGGTTTCCTAAACTCTAACCCTATCTCTATCCTAAACCAAGTCTTTTTCAATCTCTTTTATTTATCTCTTTTGTTTTTACTTATCTTTAACTCTTTTTAATTTTTAAACTACTAATAATATTAGATTTTTATTTATTTTAGATGGCTAAGATTAAATATTTAACCATCCAACGGTTCATATTAAATACTACCATTTTTTAGATAATTAAGGAAACCTAAGTATTTTAAGTTTTGGAAACTATTTTAATGCCTAGTGTAGACGCCAAATTTTCGCACACCTCAGAAAATACCCATTTTGGTCGTAACTCGGTTTACGTGCAAAATTTAACAAAAAAATTTAGTTTAATATGACTAAGCAGGCTTCACTCCAGTGGTCCAAAATTCGGCTCAAGGCCGGAACAAGAAGAGAACCAAATCTCGGGGAACCCCGAACTCGGGCGGAACCAGTTCAGTCGAGGAACCGTAGGATTTTTTTCTGACCCGGGCGTCGCCACGTGTCGCGACCGGGTCGGTCCACCCTAATTTTTTCCCAAAGCCATTTATTTTTGTCTAACAAATCAATTTTTGTAGAATTTTTGTTAAAAAATTTTCAAATTTCAAAATGGTGGGACCCACTCTCATTTTAATTTTTTTTTTT